>RJWT010031653.1:0-14325 GCA_004365215.1 Cuniculus paca | reverse complement strand
TGTTTGATTTTATTATACTTGATGGCATGGACAGCTATTTTAAAGATAACAAAATATATAATTGCAGCCATCGAGGATGTCCAATTATCTTGTTTAGAAACCCTGTATGGCTTTCATTGTTTGTTTTGATTGATTTTACTCTATTCTGTGTGGTTTGATTGTAATATGTCTGAAGGTGTAGGCAGCTATTCTGAAGATAACAAATATTATGGTAGCCAATGCTGTTTTGCTAATATCTTGAAATTCTATATTGCTTACATTGTTCTGCTTTGTTTGTTTTGTTTTATTATGTTTTGATTTGTTTCTACTGCTTTAGTTTGTTGTATTTTGTTTGATTTTTCTTATCCCTGATGGTATGGGCAGGTATACTGCAGATAACAAGAGCCATTATGGAAGCCTTATCGATTGCTTTGTTTTTTGTTGTTTTGTTTTCTTTTCTTTCTTTTTACACTGTTTCAAAGTCATATTCCATGTTCATTGCTTTGTTTTGATTGACTTTACTCTGTTTTGTTTTGTTTGGTTGTATTCTTTTCAAAAAAAAAACTCAAAAAAAAAAAAGAAAAAGAAGATAATGAGTAGGGTAAGAATAGGAGCGTGGTGGATCCCTGGGATTCAAAAAGGACTTCAAGGAAAAATTGGAGCCCAGAGAGGAAGTGAAGAGACAGACAACCCTTCCAGGAAAAAAAAAAGATGAAAAACCCTTATCGCTTCAGTTCTTTGCTTACAGTGTGAGAGATGAAGATCAAATGTACAGAGACAGAGTAGAGGCAGATACCTCCAGCGGCCTCCAGAGAGAAACACACCAGTGGAATGGAACAGTGGATGGTGTGCACTACAACAGTTGGTGACTGACTTCATTCCAAGTTTCTTCCATGTCAAGAGGGTTCCTGGTCAGACAGCATTTTGATGAGAGACCAGCTGAAGCCAGGCTTCAGAGTAGCAATGGGTTTGTTTCATCTCAGGACTCCCAGATTTGAAATGCCTTGGTGACTGGGTAAGTGATTGCCATGGAGACATCAAGGGGAAGGGAGTCAAGATCAAGACAGGAAGAGATGTCCAGAGTGATACAGGCTGAACTAGCCCCAGTACCAAAACCAATGACTTGAACTTCTGTGGAGTTGAAAGCATCAGAATCAGGACTATGCCCTATTCCTACTGCAAGCTTTGTGGGATCATTCAGTGGAGATCTGGGTTCTGCCTAGGCTGACAGTTTATCTGATTGGAATATTCTGCTACATGAATTTCTCTTTGTTGTTTTGATAGTGATTATTGATCATTAATCAGAACAGATAGCCAAAACTGCTATCTTGATAGCCACATGTAATTTTTCCCCCTAGAGGGCCAGGCTGTTAATGGTAAACTTAACTCTTCCCAGGTGAGTGTATAGGCCAGGTTTAGATGAATAAACCGACTAGGTGGTACTCTTTGGAGCTAAAAAATATATCCCAAATATTGGGGGAAAGAGGTTGCCAAGACACAACCTTGCCCTGCTGCAGATTTCTACTTATGATACTTTTTCCCTATTTGCCTGTGACACTAGGACTGTACTTAGTTATTGGCCTTCCTTTTTAGAGCTTCATAGCATATTTCCAAGAATAGTGGCCAACCTGACAAGATGTTTTGGAAAGAAATCATGATGAGAGTGGGATTTCTCTGGGTATTGGGGATGTACCTGTCCTTTAATATTTGTTCTCATTTAAAACTGTTATTAAACACATAGCATTCATGAAGAATATTTTCTTCTATCAAGGAACTTATTTGTGTTATAAAAATCAGTCAATCTGTCCTGTGTTAGAACAATCAGTCAGCATTATTCTTGATGGCAGAGAGTAGTTAATCTCCAGGTCAGCCTAAGGAGTACAGGGCAGATAAATTTTGACTAAAACTAGTACATTTATTCTTTATGAGCTTCAGTATTGAATCTAGTACACTATCACATATGATCCAGAGATTAGTGAACATCAGTTTCACTCAGAAAGGGTTCCAGGAAGGGGAATTCTCCATTTTGGAAACTTGGTCCTGAAACCCAAAAGCCACAGAGGAGAGAATTGCCTTGCACCAAATATTGTTGTAAACTGTGCTACTTCTGAAGGGCAAGACAGTGGGCAAGACACAGAGGAAGTGACTCCAAGTATAGTGTAAGAACTAAATTCTAACCATCTCAGGTGCAGAAAGATAATCAAGATGAAGAGCCTTCCCAGGATGGATGTCCAATGTTTAGCAAAATATAGATCTAGAGACAAAGCTATGGTTGACTCCAAATACAATTCCATGTAGAAAAAAACCCCATCAATTAAAGATCCTGAATGGCTGTTTTTTTTTTAACCCTTTGAAACAGAGTGAAAGAGAGAGAATATTTAGATCTTCCTGTATCTGTTTTAGGTCACTGAGAGAAAATGACGCATGAATGCACATAGTCTCATATGGCTAATAGTTATTTTCTGAACACAAATAAAAATTATTTCTTAATGCAAAGAAACTCTGAACATAGGGCAATTCTGACCATGTTTTCTCTTTCTTACTGTATAATTCTAGTTGTGAAATAGTGTCACAACCAATACATTTCTCTGCATTCCATTTTGGTCTATGGGTGGGTAGGTCATGCAGATGTTACAAAAAATATTAAACTACTTCTTTTCAATATGTGAGGATTGAACATTTTCTTTTTCTTTTTTTTTTTTTTTGCGGCACCGGGGATTGAACTCACAACCTTGTGCTTGCCAGGCAGGTGCTTAGGCTGCTGAGCTAGATCCCTGGCCCTTGTATTTTTGAGACAGGATCTCACTATGCTGTTCAGGCTGGCCTTGAGCTCACTTTGTAGTGCAGGCTGGTCTCAAACTCACAACAATCCACCTGTCTCAGCGATTGAACATTTTCTAGAGCACATTCCACAGGGGTAAGAGATTTTGACTTCTAGTGTGCAATTCCAAAAGAAGATATAAAATTAATATCCTTTTAAATTTTTGCTTGGTTTCTATATCCCTAAGGCATCCTCTTGATTGTCAACACAAATCTGACTAAAAGGCCCCAATACTAGTCATGCAACTGCCTCAACATTAGACTGCCTTGAAATTTCTTCTGCCCAATTAATTACTCAGTGACCGTCAATCTCAGTCTCAGGAAAAGTCTCTGAAATGAGTAAAATGCAGATGGATTTTCTCTGAACCCATAACACATGTTGTCTGGCATCCAAAAGCTCCCAACAGCCAATGAAGTCCTTCTTTCCAGCAGAAACCTCTCAAGCAGGACTTGTATCAGCATTTTGGTATTCTAAGATTTCAAATCAATCTCTCAAACTAAACAGTCTAAGGCATTCCAGTTTTACTTTTTCAGCTGGCAACTCTAACCTCTCCAAACTCTTCCCATAAGTCTTTCCCAAAGGCTTCTAAGCCACATGGTTAGGTATAATAACAGCAGGTACCTCTCTCTTCTGTGGTACCACAATCTGTCTTACATTTCTCTCATTGCTGAGACAAAACACTGAACTCACAAAGTTAAAGTGAGAAAGATTTATTTACTTCATAGTTTGTAGAGGTTTCAGTCCATAATTGGTTGTCTACAAGGCAAGGTAGCTTGGCAGAGGGGGAACACTGTATGGTGGCAGAATTTACCAAAAACAACAAGAAAGGAGAGTGGAACTAGTCTCTTTCTGCTCTTTTTATCTTATCAAGACAGTTGGGATTCGGGTAATGCCAATCCAATCAGGGGGCTGTTCCAGCAATTACACACACTTAATTCCAGAACACTTAATCTCATCACTGAACTATGAATTAATGACAAAATTCTGAAAAAGCCCAATATAAAAATAGATGAGGCTTTGGGAGGATATTTAGACACAAACCAAAAGACCGAGTTAAAACTAGATTTCATAAGATGACTCATTTTTCAGCATTTTCTAGATTTACCCTGCCATTAATATTAAAGATAGAATGGTCCTAGAATGGGTGTACATGTTTTGCTGGCCCATACAGGACCCCTGTGACCCAGCAAGGCCCAAGTGGGGCTGCAGATTCAGTCCAGCAAAGATAGGAGCCCAGTGAACCAGCAAGGCCCCAGAAGGGGAACACATTATGGACAGCTAATAGAAGTGTAGTGGAAAAGTCTGAAGCAGCAGTGACAATGTGAGCCAGGAGTTGGTTAATTGGATGAATCAGCATTGCATTTTGGCACACAGACTTGTGGGCAGGGGGGGATGCCATGCTTTATCAAAGAGTTTGGGAGAGTTCCAGCACCAGAAAAGATGTTCCAGGACCTATATCCAGAGGCCAAGATATGCCCCTTACCCAGCTCACATCCCCCTGCAAACATTTTTGGAGTAAACAACATAAGTCTAGGATCTGACTTGGACCTACCACAGAACTCTAGACATGAGAGGAGTATTGCTACTTTTATTTTTCTGTGTTTAAATGATTTTTCTTTTTCTGTCTGATTAGAGTTGTTTTCTTGTTTTGTCTAGTTCTGGTTTTTTAATTTAATTTTAAAGAGAATAAAGCAGAGCAATAGAAAAAATTGAAAAAGTGATAAGACAGTAAGAAGTCTACACTAGCCTCCATTTTGTTCTGTTTGATTTTGACTGTGTCTGAAAGTATCTGCAGCTATTTTGAAGACAACAAAAGGCACTATGGTAACTATTGTTGTTTTTGTAATGTTATAAAGTCCTGTACCACTTAGTCTGGTTTGTTCTCATTGGTTTTACTCTTGTTTTTTTTTTTCTTTGCTGTATTCTCTTTAAAATAAAAAAAAGAAATCTACAATGCTTACCATATTGCATATTGTTGTCCTCTAAATAGTTGATCAGACTACCAGCTTTAGGTTTGCAAAGACTATCAAACAATACAGTTCTTCTGGATGAGCTGGTTTGCTCACAGAGTGGGGGCACTGTTCTTCTCTCTGGAGCCTGCATGCTGTCTGTCCCACAGTTGGGGGCTTAGCTTTATTCCTGGTTCTCCCCAGTCCAACCATCAGTTTGTTTCAAGGTGGGAACTTAGTTTCCTTCCTGGTTCTCATCATTCCTTTCTTGGGCTGGCTCACAGGTGGAGGCTTAGTTTCCTTCCTAGATCTGCCCAGTATGCACTCCAAGTTGCTTGCTTAGCTTTAGTTTTTGAGCTGATTTTTTCCTGTTTTGTTGCCATGACTTAGACTTATTACAGTGTTTTTCTTACTAATCATCTTCTTTCTCTCTTTTCAGAAAAATCTAGTTGATTTTATGATACTTTCATGTGAGTAAACTTTTTAACTTCTCTTTCTGGCTCACTTCAATATTCCTCTGCTTTGCTTCCATTCTTTATCTCCAATGTGCTCCTTCCAGTTTCTCAAAATTTGGGTCATCATCTTTTACCCTCCAGCCTTGTTCACACTGTATTTGATGTAATTCATCTCTCTATCTTGTCCCCTTTCTCTCTTAAACCACCACAACAGGGTAAAATCACTCCACTAAGGAGAAAATCATTGCATACAGTTTCCTTGTATACATTGGTGTTGATTATATAACTGTAGGGTTTGGTCCTATGGTTAAAGATATCAAGATAATAGAAAGGTTTGTCAGGAGCCAGACTTTGCTTGACACTATTGTTTTTGCTAAGTGTACTCCTTTAGACAGGATGTTATACATGTTACAATCAGTTTTTCTGTCTTAGATGACAGTACTGTGATTTTTAGGGTCATAATCATCACTGTAGTCCAATACCAAAGGACTGGGTGCCGAGCTAAATTAATATGAATATCTCATTTTCAATACATTGAGAAGGTGGGTTCTTGGGATAAACACAAAGACCAAGAACCACTTACATCTTGAAGATATTGCTAAGAAACAGACATTTGCTAGAGAAGCTTTGATACTAGGAGTAATGCTAATACCAGAAGAAATCTACAAGCATCAAGGCAGTAAAGAAAAAAAAAATAGAAACTAGAAAATGAGGATAAACTGAAGAAAAATGCAACATCAGACCCCAATCCCACTAATAATAAATTCAGAGCACAATGAAGCTGAGGAAATTTCAAGCAAACCACTGGAAATTTCTGAAATGATAAGAGAAGTTAAAAGCAAATGAATGAGGCTACAGAAAAATGATCTCTAAGGTATTAAAAGAAATGATGACCAAAGTGAAAGACATTAAAGAAGTCATATAATGAAATAGAGGAGCCCAGGAAACTGATGGAAACCATGAATGCCCAACATATGAAAGAAATTGAACCCATGAGACAGATCCAAACAAAAATCTAAGAGATCAGTTTCACTGAAAGTATATGGAACAGATTGTATGAAGTTGAGGGCAGAATATCAGTTCTAAAAGACAGGATTGTGGCTAGAGGCTATGAAAAGAAAGGTATCTTAAAATTAGCAACAGACCAGAAAAATGAATGCAAAAGATGCAAGATTAAGCAAAGAAGAACATAAGATTGGTTGTTGTCAATGAGAAAGCTGGACAGACCAAAAGTCATAAAAAAGCCTTTTCACAGAAGTATTCAACATAGCTGAATAAAGGAGGACTCACATTGCAATTTCTCAGAGGAAATTTACTAAAAGCATGGGTAATTAGACAAATGGAGGGATATGTACGCTGATATCAAAATTAATCTGAAATGAGAGAATTGTAATTAAAGAAAACCTTATAAAGAGATAGACCAGCCCACAGGGCTGCCTGTGGATCTCGAGCTGGCAGGATTGTGATCAGTCCATTCCCAGGAAGTGCTGCCTCACACAAAAATGTTGAGATAGCAAAGGTGTGGCAATCTCAATCCATATAATGGAGACCTAGAATATAATGCCCATCTCTCCTTTTAATTTCCTGAAAAGAGAGGACACTGCAGCCTGACAACAAATTTCACTGGGAAACACAGGGGTGAGTGATAGCTCCCTCCCACATAGGCTGCCAGTGTTTTTCTTTCTTCTTCTTTTTCTTTTTCATTCTTAGTCAAGCACCATAACCACTACTGAGAGCTTCCAGGGTCAAAGCAAGGGACCAGGCATGGTACTGAAGATTGATTGTGATGGAACATAACTCCTCCTCTGCTGGCACCAGAAAAGAACTTTAACTACCCCATGTCAGCTGGGACAAGCACTTCCATGTCCTCTTACCACCAATGAGAAACAGAAGCAACAGCCCCTCTTAAGATGGCCTGGCTTGTGGCAGCAATAGCAGGTAGGTGTCTTCATTGAACTCTTCCTGGAGTGCCCAGAATCAGACTTAAGGTCTGCATTTTTTGAGGCCACAAAACAGCAGGCATTTTTTGGTCTCTTAGTTTTCTCTCTTTGGCTTCATTCAGGTCCCAACTATAGAATATTAAGGAAGCAGTGTTTACTAAAGAATGAAGTGAACTATCTGGAGCAAAGGCTACCTTTGTAACTTTTTTCAAATATCTGAAGCTGACTGGGTAATACATTTATCTTTAAGAATAATTTATTTTTCTATTGAATCAGGATCTAAGGAAGTATTTTTCACCAAGGCCTCCCATAAACGATCTAAGAAGGCAGAGGGGTAGTCCTCTTTTTCTTGTTGAATAACTGATAACTTAAAATAATGGAAAGGTTTACTTCTTTTTCTCAGACATTCAAGAACACATGTCTGGAAGTGTTTCCTAATCCAATCACCCACTTGGTTGTTAGGCTGATATGGGTCTTGGATAGAGACTGCTCAGAAGCAGTGGGAGTCAGTAGTTCCCCCGGCTGTCTATCTTCTGGCCTTCTACAATCAACTATGATATTCATCTCCGAATGCAACATCAACTTGTAATGCTGCCTGTCTCTCACTAAAAGTCAATGTCTGATTTAAGAATAATGTTACATCTTTACAGTTTAGCCCATAAGTCTGAGTAAGTCCTCTAAGGACCTCAATGTTCTTGTCAGGGTCATCTGAAAGTTTTCTGAGGTCTAACTTGATGTGTTTTAACGACCTGAGAGAAAAAGGCACGTGAATTCCTGAAGCCCCAGGTTGTTTATGCACTTCCTGTAAAGGATATTGCCTTGAGCAGCTTGCATATACACAGCTAAAGGTGGGTATATCCCTGTGGAGGTCTGGATTACAGTTGGTCTAGAAGCCTCATCCTTAAAAGTGGAAGGGCAAGTAGGGGAAACCTTAGGTTAAGTAATAGTGGCAGCAGTTTTGGTTAAGGCTGTCTTGTCCTCAGGTTGCAAAGGTTTGGGAGAAGCAATCTCAGGCTTTGGGGTAGTAAATACCTTTAGGGCCTGAGGTGCTGAATCTTCCTGTGGCTCACACTTACATTTAGAATATAAATAAGGATTATTTATCAATGCAAAGAAAGTCTGAGCATAAGACAATTCTGACCACTTTCCCTCTTTTTTACAGTATGCCTCCAGTTGTAGAATAGTAGCATAATGCTTCCCTCTGCATTCCATTATGGCTCCAGGGGGTAGGTAAGCCGTGTACACGTGCAGAAATGTGAAATGACTCTTTTTCAACATGGAAGGGTTGAACATTTTCCAGTGCTTAAGAGTATGTGCCAAAGGAGTAACGGGTTTTGGCATTGAGTTACCCATGTTTGCAAGGTAAAAAGCAACATGTAAGGTTATGAAACACTTTTTTGTACCAGGAATCAAACTCAGGAACTTTCACTGAGTTTTATCTTTAGCCTTGTAATGCAAGAGACTGTGATATTGAGTTATCTATGTAAAAATGAGGGACAATAAAGATGTCCCTTTCTTATTCTTATTTCATAACATCGTCAAGGTGTCCCTCTGGTTGGCTCAATGCCAGGGCAGGTGGATGCCATCTGGAGAGTAGAAGATAAGTGTAACCAGCCTATCCACCCTGGAACTTGTGCACATTCTTATCTTCCCCAATAGCTCAGAACTTTGCTTCCACATGACATTTACAAGTTATTACAACAGGAATGTTTAAAGAAGGAAGCATAACTTTGTAATAAACTACTGCTATTGCTCACTGGTAGAGGGCATATGGAAAAAGGTGAGTTGCTAATTAGAGGATTTCTCTGGCTGTGCTGTGAAGGCCATCACCTCTGGAGAGAGATAAGGCAACAAATGACTTGGGGAATTCCAGCACTGGACCCTAAGGCAAAGAAACCTTTAAGACACTTGTGTTATCCAAATAATCACCTGGGAAATCCTTCTTAGCAGCAGGACATGGCTATGATTTACTTAAATTTCTGTATCTCTGAAGCTCATAGGTTAAACTTATTATCATCTAGCAATCACATTTCATATATTAGTAAAGGCACATCACCCTTCTGGGCACACAGAAAAGGCTATTTACTCTTATTTAACATATGTAAGGCACAAATGTAAGTCATTCCCATACTAGCTGCTGTGAAATGTAAACAGTTGCTGCAAACTCCCTCAGCTAAATCTCTGAAGGGAGGAGTAGTCCAAGTAATCTAAAAATCCACTGAAAATCTTAAGAGAGCTCTAGTCTTCTCTATTCTACTAGCAAACAAATAAGTATGATAGATAATTAGAGATTTTCTGTGGTCATGAGCCAATGTCCTCTGAAGATCCTTTGAGGGACAACAAGAGAGTCACCCTGGCCAGGACCCTCAGCTGTTCTCAGTTTCCATTATCCCAGATAACCAGGTCAGTCTCCAGAAAGGAATCCAGTTGTCTCTCTGATCAACATTCCATTGATTTCATTAGACACTTGCTTCAATGAGGTTCACCAAACATGTGCTAGGGAAAACTGTCCTTTGCAATGAAGGGCGGCAGCTGCTATGAGAGTGATTGATTAGCTGGCAGAGTGACCACCAATTGTCAAGGTTCTATAAGGGATAGTTAAAAGCCTGAGCAAGATCATTAACTAGTGCTCTTTAAATTTATGAAAAGGGTTTTAAGTTGACAACTGAAAGTTTGAAGAACTTCCTTAGTCTAAATGTGTTTAGGTCTCATAAGTGTGCTGCTTTTGGAAGTAGCCCCATCTGGTGACACCCCAAAGGCTATTCTTTCCACTGTGTCTCAGGTTCACTCTCCAGAAGGGACTGTGACCAGACCACTAAGCTGGGACAAGGCTTTTATGTGTGTTCTTCTGCATGGGCAAAATTCTGATGTTTCATCTGACCCAGAGATGGGCTATATGTCCCACATCTAAGATGAATTCCCTGCCTTCAACATTAGCAAATGCTCATTTTCTATGGGCTAAACTTAGGGGGAAAAGGTTAGAACAGTCTAGAGTACCTTCTAATTTTACATGCGTCTTTAAGGAAAGTACAAATTGGGGGAAATGATTAGAAGTAAAGCCCAAGATTGGAAACTGAAGCAGAACAGGCTTGACATTTCCTCTAGAGTGTAGAGGAGGATCAAAGCCAAGCTGTCTCAGTGAAACCTTGCCTCCAAGCCTTAGAGACTGGTCACCAGCCTAATGCCATTTAAATGGTGGGAGGAGTCCTGCTTTTATTGTATGCATGTATATTTTCAAACTCTGAGCTAGATTTCATTTTAGAACTCTTAGAGAAGTTTGTGTTAAAGTCTACTAAGGGTGTTCTAATATTATTCTCTCTAGTGCTATTGTCTAAATATGGTCAGCAAGGAGTACCAGTAAATTTAGCCCCTCATTTAAATGCAACATGTACAAGAACAAATAATAAAAATGACCCATTTAAGAAATTCTGTAGGCTCTGGGCCTGGCTTGAGTTGAAGGCGGGCACAGTGAATTCCACCTAGCCATGCAGCTTGAGACCTCATGAGGAGACCAGTAGGAACATGCGCCCCTCTGACCATCAGCCAGGGACCTTCAGAGTGTCCCTGGGGTCCTGCCTGGGCCTCGCCCATTCACCCTGGAGCAGTTTAATATCTGTTCTTCTGGGCCTGGCTTGAGTTGAACGTTCACACAGTGAATTCCACCTAGCTGTGCAGCTTGGGACCTCACAACCAGAATGGTAGAAATTTGCGCCCATCAAACCATCAGCACAGGATGTTCGGAGCAGCCCTGGGGTTCTGCCTGACCCACCCATTCATCCCAGAGCAGTGTAGCAGCTGGTGCTCTGGGCCTGACTTGAGTTGAAGGTGTAAACAGTGAATTCCACCTAGCTGTGCAACTTGGGACCTCTTGAGCAGATCAGTAGGGACCTGAGCTCCTCTGTCATTCAGTCTGGAACATTTGGAGATTCTTTGGGATCCTGCCTGTGCTCCACTCAGACACCACACACAAACAGAATGGCCACAGTGGTAGTCTTGGCTGGAGCTAAAGGCATGCATTGTGAGTTTCACCTAGCCTTGGCACCTCAACTGTGCACATTGGATTCACCTGCCACAGTGGAATACAGGAAAATAACAAAATGAAAGAGCAAAATTCAATCTTGCACCTCCAGTCCTTCCCAAACAAGCCAAAGAGACACAGCCATAAAAGAAAATATAAGCCACACACCTGAAACTTCTGAAATGATAGCAAATGAAGTAAAGAAAAAACTCCATGAAGCTTTAAAGGAACTGAGATTAGAAATTATTTCCCAGGCACAACAAGAGATGATAAATGAAATGAAAGAAATGCTAAGCACATCTAAAGAAGATATACTTGAAAAAATAGAGGAAAACTGAAAAAGGATGGAAACCTTGCATGAACAATACAAGAAAGAATTAGAATGCATGAAACAGATTCAAAGAGATATCCAGGAAATCAAGAATGCCATTGAAAGCTGGCAAAGCAGTCTCAATGAATATGAAAATAGACTTTCAGACCAGGAAGACATGATTGCCGCTAGTGAAGAAGAAAGGAAACATCTTTTAAAAAAATAGCAAGAAATCAGGAAATAGCAATTCAGCAGTTGAAAGATGACACAAAGAAAACAATATAAGATTAATAGGTGTAAATGAAAAAGGAGAAAATACAAATGATATAAAAACACTATTTAAAGAAATAATAGCTCAAAATTTCCCCAACATGGGAAAGGAAACTGACATGCAGATCAGTGAAGCATATAGAACTCCAACTAGCCATAACCAAAATAAATCAACACTCAGACATAATTATTAGCATTCCAGAAATTCAGCATAAGAACAGAATACTATAAGTTGTTAGAGAAAAGAAGCAAATCACCTCTAAAGGAAAGCCCATCACAATCACAGCAGAATTCTGAACAGAAACAATGAAGTCAAGAAGAGCATGGAGTGAAGTACTTCAAGTCCTAAAGGAAAACAACTTTGAACCCAGACTGATGTACCCTGCAAAACTATCCTTCAAAATTGATGGAGAAGTAAGATATTTCCATGACAAAGAGCAGTTGAAGAACTTCATGGCCACCAAACAAACCCTGCAAAGAATACTGAACGATACTCTAGATAGACATGAAAATAGCTACAACGTCAAAAACATTAACAGAAGAACACCAAGCAGGGCAAACAATAAAGTAGTGGGAAAATGTAAAGAAACCACTGCAGAAAGATAACGTGACTAAAACAAGCCAGTATATATCAGTTATAACCATTAATGTAAATGGCCTCAATTCACCAATCAAAAGGAACAGACTGGCAGAATGGATCAAGAAACAGCATCCAACCATATGTTGTCTACAAGAAACCCACCTAACCAAAAAGGAAATTCATGGACTGAAAGTCAAAGGATGGAAAACATTACTCCATGTTGAAGGAACCCCCCAAAAAAGGGGTAGCTATTGTGTTTTGCAGATGATGTGAACTTCAAACAATGTTCAAAACAGATAAAAAATGTCACTAAATGCTGGTTGGGAGAAAACTCCAAGAGGAAGAAATAATCTTAAATATATATGCACCAAATATGGAAGTACACAACTACATAAAACAAATAGTAACACAAATGAAAACTCAAATAAACAGTAACACAGAGATAGTAGGACACTTTAACATACCCTTTACACATAGGGACAGATCAACCTGATAGAAAATCATCAAAGAAATAACAGAACTTTATCAAAACTGGGAAAAAATGGACCTGGTAGGTGTCTACAGAGTTTTCCACCCAACAACATCAGAGTATACATTTTTCTCTATTCAGCATGGTACATTCTCTAGGATAGACCATATATTAGCCCATACAACATGCTTAAGTAAATGCAAAGAAATCAGAATTGTCCCATGCATACTATCTGATCACAATGCCATCAAACTGGAAATTAATGACATAAGAAACCACACACACTCCTTAAACACATGGAAATTAAATAGTACACTCATGAACAATCAGTGTGTCACAGAGGAAATTAAAGAAGATATTAAAAAATATCTACAAGCAAATGAAAATACAAATACCACTTACCAGAATCTGTGGAATGCAATGAAAGCAATCCTCAGAGGGAAATTTATTGCAGTGAATTCCCACATCTGGAAAATGCAATTAATACAAATAAACAATCTGATGTTACACCTGAAACATCTACAAAAAGAAGAACAAGCACAACCCAAAGCCAAAAGAAGGGAGGAAATTATAAAGATACGAGCAGAAATTAATGCAACTGAGACTAAGAAAACAATAGAAAGAATCAATGAATCAAAAAGCTGGTTCTTTGAAAGAAAAATAACATTGATAAACCCTTAGCAAACCATATTAAAAAAAGGAAATAAACAACTCAAATCAATGAAACAAGGAATGAAAAGGGTGAAATCACTACAGACCCTGTGGAAATACAGAAGATCATCAATACCTACTTCAAAAATCATTACTCTCATATTTACAATAACACCAAAAAAAGTACAGATTTCTAGAAAGCTATCAATTACCAAAACTGAATCAAGAAGAGGTAAAACTATTGAATAACCCAATTTCAGTTAAGGAAATTGAAAATGTAATTAGAAACTTACCAACCAAGTAAAGATCAGGTCCTGATAGATTCACGGCTGAATTCTACAAGAAATTCAGGAAAGACTTAACTCCAACACTCTTCAAACACTTTAATGTAATTGAAAATGAAGGAAGTTTCCCTAAATCATTCCTGGAAGCAAGTATTACCCTAATACCAAAACCAGAGAAAGACCCAACCAAGAAAGACAACCGCAAGCCAATCTCACTAATGAACATTGTTGCAAAAATCCTCAGAAAAATCCTGTCAAACGGAATGCAGGAAGTCATAAAGAGGATTATGCATGAGCACCAAGTGGGATTCATCCCAGGAATGCAAGGATGGCTCAACATACACAAATCAATAAATGTAATACACCATATCAATAGAGCCAAAGATAAGAACCACATGGTCATTTCAATAGATGCAGGAAAAGCTTTGATAAAGTCCAGCACTCATTCATGATAAGAACCCTACAGAAAAATGGAATAGATGGCCTTTACCTCAACCTGACAAATGCCATCTATGACAAACCAACAGCGAGTATTACATTAAATGGTCAAAAATCGAAAGCTTTCACTCTAAAATTGGGAATAAGACAAGCATGTCCAA
>RJWT010031652.1:0-14323 GCA_004365215.1 Cuniculus paca | reverse complement strand
ATATAATACCATGGTGATTAAGATCAAAGAAGCTTTGCTGCATACCAAGCCAGTACTTTTCACCAGAAGAATAAAGTAGTTACTACTTCTTGTGATCATGTGTGTGCATGGGGAGTGGCTCTCTGAGCTTGGATGGGCTGGAGGAGCTCTGCAGTTAGCTGTCAGCTGCAGAACCACATGATCTGGAAGGGCTCCCTGTATCTACAATGTTGGTGTGGTGATCAAGGGAGGCCCGTGGCAGGGGACTCGGGTCTCTGCCCTAGGTTCTGTCATGCTCGTGGGTTCATTTGTTTGCTGGTCTGTTCTGCAGATCTCAGAGTCCCAGGGCACAGCAGGAGAAAATACCCTGATCCACATGCAATGTCTAAGCCTGTTTGCATCACATTTGCTGTTATTCTACTAACACAAACCTGTCCATAGATAGCCTAAGTGAGACAGAGTCAGGGACAGAGTCCACCTCTTCTTCAGAAACACAGCAAAGCCATATTGGAAGAGAACATGAGCAATGTGGTCCCATTGTTTATATCTACCACATGGGCCCAATTACAAGAATTACCAGACTGCCAATTTAAGTTCGTGTGCTGCACTGTCTGTGCTTATCTGTTTGCCCACATGGGGATGTGTGGCTATCTTACAATGCATGGTTTATCTTGTAGAGAACTCCTGAAAGTTACCAGCAGGAGGGACCCCTGGGGGACCCAGGCAGCCTGTTTGCTGAGAATAAGGAGAGCTGATTCTTGCTGAGAGCTTTTTCAGCTGCTTTTACTCAGGTTTCAGAAGGAGGGAATTTTACAGGTGCAGGTAAATCCTCAACATCTCCTAGGCTCACATGAAAGTGGGACCAGTTTATCAGAATCTTTTCTTGCCCTGCAACTTTTTACCTGACATGTAAGTCTTCCCAGCTCCCTAATTTGGCTCCTTCCTTCTCGTTGCCTTTTCCTGTTAGTTCCAGGATCTGAATCTTCATGCCCTTCAACCCTGCTTTATGATACTCAGGCCATTTTTGGAAACTATTATTCACTAAACAATATTTATGGAGATTTCGCCTGTGCCATTGTGATGTGAGCATAAGGGAAAAAACAGCGAGAAGCATTCTGATGTCACCTGTGTCTCATGGACTATAGCCTGGTGAGCTGGGCAGATAGCAGCGAAACAGGCACACAGGTCAGGTGTGACTTCACCTGCGGGCCTGCCAATTCATAATGGGTAAATGACTCAATCAAATAAGACAAGAAATGTTCCCAGAAAAGAGTAGTGTAGACTTTGTTAAAAATAACTACTAAACAAGCAGTGCACAGTGAGTGAAAGTGAGTGTATCTTACCTTGTTTCTTTCTGAATGAGTACTCACTCCCAACTGCCATCATCTAGTCCTCAAACATGCCTCATCTTTAGAGTCCTGGGTACAAATTTCTAAACTCTCCCAAAAAGTCACCTTGTTTTAAATTCCTGCGGTTCTAATTTCTACCTCATACTAGGGCTATAGCATATAGTCACATGGTTGTTCACTGTACAGATCTATGAAGTATATTCATATAGACTGCATTCATGTGAACGACTCTGTGGATTATGAGCTGGTTGCAACTGGGCATGGCACCAGCTCTGCCTTCTATTCTGTGTAACATAATAACAGTATTAGAGACACTTTATTTTCAGGATTCTGTCTCTTCCAGAATCACACAGGACACAGTAATTTCTTGCAGTCATGAGAATTTAAGGCTTCCTAGCTTGCACAACAAATGAAAGAAAAGCCAGACCCTGAAGTCAGTTCCACACATAAAGTCACACCTCTTCCAAGAAGTCACATCCCAGGACTAAATGGTGTGGGGAGGTAAAAGCACACATTTCAGGACAGCTGAAGAAGGTGGAGCCATTGTGAGAACTTCTCCTGGAACCCTGTGATCTGTTGTCCATGGTGTTTGCCTAATCCTAATGTTGTAGACTTCAGTGTAGACCAAATCTTACTGTAATGATAAACAACTCCAGTGGCTTTCAGCAACAAAACTAATTATCACTAATCCAGCTGCCTGTCACTAATCCATTCTGTGTGATCTTCACCCCAGAACTCACTTGAGGTCTAGATAAAGGTGATTATTCAAGGCAATATCAGGTAACTTCCAAAGCCTATCACCTATCATCTTTGCTCCAACTGAACCCAAGCCAGTTCTATAGCCTCATTCCTGCTGAGGAAGGACTTCAGCCAAGGTTTCTTGGCCACATGCAGTGTCTTGTCTAAAGAAAAAAAGCAAAGAAACAACAGAAACAACACAACAAAATCCTTAAAATTCTAGTTCAATTAAAAATCCCTAGTATTTACAGATTGAGGATTGCTACTTTGTCAGCCTGAAATCTGAACTCTTACAAACTGTTAAACTTTTGAGTACTGACCTGATAACACAAGTGGAAATTTCCATACCTGGGGTTATGTGACTGATCAAAGAGTGGGCACCCTAAAAATGTCACATACTACTACTTTCCAGGTGTGTGTATAAGGCATATGAAAACATATATGAGTTCTGTATTTAGACTTGGATCCCATCCTCCGGACATCTCATTACACATAAGCACATATTACAAAATCTCAAAAAATCCAAAATCTGAACTTTTCCCAGCTGTAAGCATTTAAGATAAGGGATCTTTGAACCTTAATGTTCTGGCTTCTACTGAAAATTTGCCTAGAATTATTAGACTTTGAAGTTTAGATTTTTTTTTCTGTATTTCTTGGTTCACAAGCTACATGATTTTCTTGTCTTTATCTAAAATGGTTTCTTGATTCAGGCTCCTGCCCCCAATCCCTTATTTAGGCCACAGTACTTTAAGGACCCTCTGTCCAGAACTCTGATTTCCCAGTTGGTGGCTTGGGGTAGCCACACAAGAATGTAAATTACTGTAGGATAAGAGGAAAAACAGAATAGCACAAGATAAATACATAAACTATAAACAATAAAATCAAAATAGAAAAGCAGTTTTTAAAAAAAGGAATAAACAAAATAAATGACCTGAATAAGTATTCATGAAAGATTTTAAATGAGTTTGTTTTAATTGGGAAATTTTAAAAAAACAAATATGCCTTCTCTAGAGAAAGTTTGCTTGTTCTGGATCCCAAAGGACCACCCTCTGGATTTTGGAGAGAAGGTACAGGTAAGAAAGCCTTTCATTCCCACCCACAAGGTTAAAGAAGCCAGTCATACCTTTTTTCAAGAATTACAAGTTTCTAAGAATACCACATTCAGCCTCAATACACTGGAACGCCTAAACTTGTCACTATTTTAGGTTAAGATATTGAGGACATTTGTCATGTGTTAAAATGTCTATGTTGTCTTAGTGCATCATTTTGCAAGGCCTTGAAAGAAAGCAAAATCATCTAGAAAAGCAGAAAGAAGTGGTTAGGCTCACAAGCAGAAGTGAGGGATCTCCTGAGAAAGCTTAAATCCCACTGCCCATAACCTCCTTCGATGTCTTCTAAACCACCTCAAATATGCATTCAATCTAACAAAAATGATGTGTGACTTGTAACTGCAGCTTCGAGGCAAGGTCCGTTGGCCTTCCCTCACAGTGATTGCCACCCAGACTTGCTGTGCACCCTCAAGAGTGGCTGCCCACACACCTCCCCATCAGAAGCAGAGCCCCAGGGAGCCCCACTGATGGAGACAATGGAGAGTAGAAGAGTGGTACTTGGTTTCCGAGCAGCTGAGTTAGCAAACCTAGAGAAAGAGCTGTGAAAAGTAGAAGGCAGACTGTCGAGTCATGGCAACATCCAAACGTGGCTCATGGATGTGATGGTGACCAGAATGCCAAATGGCTGGTGGCACACAACAGCAGCAGTCCATTGCTCTGGTCAGCAGTAATAGGAAACCCAGTGGCACCACTGTCCTGGAAGTAGTGGTGCTCATAGCAAGGTTCCAACCAGGTCTTGAGACTTCAAAGAATAGAATTAAACTCCCTGGAAAGAAGATGATGAACCTTACGCAAGCCCCAAGGCCCAAGGCAAGAAGACCAGGCTTACTCCATTGGGAGAAAGACTAGCATATAGCCCAAAGAAACCACTCGCATGTTGGAGTGGCCAACTGTAGAGAAGACTTTTGCTCAGCTAGCACAGTGTTCAACACAATTTAACTCCGCACCTCACAGACAATAGACCTGCTTTAGTCAGGAAGCATACTATGATAGGTATGAATGTAGGCCCAACTTAAGTCTGTCAGGAAATTTAGGAAAAAGAGGCAGGGAAACTGGCTGTACATTTTTTAAAATACACATTCTGAGAAAGCTGAAATCTCTCATGCAATGAAACTTATATAGGTATAAATTTTTTTAAATAGTTGTCAAATGCTATTTTTATTTTCCCAGGTTTTCAAAAAAATGCAAATGGTCACATATTTTATTGGAATTTTCACCTTGGAAAAAGCATTCACTTCATTTCCAATCCCCTTGTGTATTAGTTCACTTTCTTGTTGCTAAGGCAAAATACCCCAAATCCACAGTTTAAAGAAGAACAGGTTTATTTTGGCTCAATATTTCAAAGGGTTCTGTCCATGGTCAGCTGGCTCCATGGCAGAACATGTGTGGTGGAACAAAGTTGCTCAGTTCATGCTTGCTTGGAAGTAGAGTGGACTGGAAAACTATGCGCTCCAAAAGCACATCCCCAGTAACCCACTTCCATTGGAATCTTACCTCTTAACAGCACATTCAGCTAATAACACCAGTGGATTGACCCACTGATGAGTAGAGTTCCCTGATCCAGTCACATCTCCAGGAGTCTCTTACTCCAGTCAGGTTGATGCTTAAGATTAGCTGGCATATCTTAAAAGCATTTTACAGTAACTTGATAAAATGCATGAACCCTTCAAATTTGACCCAATGGTAACATTCACAAGAAACAAACATTTTCACTTATTTGATGTTATTCACCTGATGATTAAAATTTAGAATGTGGTTCACATCAGATGTCTACATGCTTCATTATAAGTACTTAAGTCAAACCACATTTGAACATCTCAAGCAGCTCTCTCATATGCACACAGAAGCTCTCAAAACACATGATAGGCCCATCGTGTATCAAACAAAAGCCACACTCAAGGGCCTTTGAGAGTGGAGAAGGGAGGGCATGCAAGCAAAGTTGATGGGGAGACTGAGTAAAACACACTTCCGTATTTCTTTTTTTTTTCTTTTTTCTGCCTCCGTATTTCATTTAGGAGTCACATTTAATGAAGCAAACTATTACACACAAGGACATGAAGCCTCTTTCAGATAGGATGTGTCCCTTTTATGGCTTATAGATAGTAAAAGTAAAGGAACAGACATCTTGGTCCATGAGAAATTTTATTGACGTTCCAAGAAAAGCTCAGATATGATTTGCATCTATTGTGTTCAAAGAGCTATTAGTGTATTTGAGTCTCCCTCCATGTTGATGGCTTTACAATGTCAGTAAAATTCCTTGGAAGCTCATAGGTTTGCAATCCTCAGAGTAAAGAACAGTCAAAGCATTGGGGGATTCCAGGATTCAAGGAGATTCAGTAGTCTCTGTCCAGATCCACGAGATACCTTTTCTTGTACGTGTGCAAAACCAACACAAGGGAAGAGAAAGCACTGCAGGACAAAACACTGTGTGTGGCTGGTGTGTGTATCCACAAGCCAGTAAATACCAATAATTGCCAACAACACTAAATGCTAAGAGAAAGGCATGAACTAGATTGTCTCCTCAATTCTGCAGAGAACGCATAACCACTGGCACGCTGATTTTGAACATCTGGCCTCTAGAATGTGAGGAAACATTCTTGTCCTATTTGAACTCATTCAGTCTGTGGTACGTAGGTATAGCAGCCCCACAAAATGAATACAAGTCAGTCTTTAATACCAGGTTACCTGACCAGCCATGCCCTGACAACGGTCATTTCCAGCCACACTGCCTGTTCAGCAATGTCCAGACTTCCTTGTTGTCTGGATTACTGATAAATGCTTCTTTCAACAGCCACTGCTAATTTTTCCCAAGTAGTTCCAGTTACTTTTTCCACATCTGGCTCACTCCAAGAGTTCCAGAGGTTTATGAAATGTTTGGAAAACCAGAGGTTTCTTTTTTCAAAAGGAAAAAGAGCTCTCTCATCTTAAACCTCTCTCCCAGAATGACCTCAAGAAGCTTCAAATTATAACTTATTATGGATAGCTAAAAAGTTCCAAGTTGAAGAAGATCATTTTGGGGATTTTCCCCATTTGGGGACAGCACAGAGAGAAGACACAGCCAGACATCTCTGTTCTAGCTTGGCTCTCAACCATCCTTCGGGTCCCATTCAGAAACAACAGAACATAGCTTCCCTACAAGTGTTAAAATAAGTAAGAAATATTTTCTCAAATTAAAACCACTGGCCTTGAAGTTGATGCAGAGTCTAGACCAGAGTTCTCACCCCACATACATACGGTCTGAGTCCAGTCATTCATCTTCCCTAGGTAAGTTTCATTATAGTTCAAGATATTGAAATGGCTCTTTATAAGATCCACTGAACCATTAAAGTCAGATTCATTTAGACTCTGCTTTGTCACATTGTTTGCCCTCATGCTCCAACCTAAATTTAGAGCATTATACCTGTCTTTTCTCCAGTTTTTATGTACAAATTTTACTCAGGGATAGTTTGACCATTTTGGTTTCCATTATCTCTCTCTGCCTCTTATCAGAAGCCTCAGATTTTATCCTTTGTGGTGCTTACTTATGACTTTAGCTCCTAGGCACTGTCAGCATAAATGGAGATCATATGTGTATGAACGTCCTTCAAACTCTGGTCATTCCTTTCTTTATGTAGCTATGGGTAATCAGAGAGTATGTTACCTGGGATTAGCTGCAGAAAAAGGACAGCCAAAAAAAAGGAGACACACATCAAGCTACTCTCCCACGGGCAAAATTCTGAATGTATTTCTTGAACCAGGGAATTTTTAAGGAAAGATGTTCATTAGAAATCCTGACAGGAAAGCACTTGAGTGAATATGCTTACCACCTTTCTGTCACAAGCTGTGCTAAAATTTGATTTAAACTAGCTATTTCATCTAGAAATACCTGCGAATCCAACTCTAATGTCTCAGAAGCCGCAATCTATTAACAAAAAATATCAACCGTACAAAGTCAGAAATGGTGCTCTAGAATCTAGAATTCTGTTTATTTTTTATTGCAATAAAGTTGTGCTTAGCCAATACTGCAGCCACTGGCTATGCAAGGTTATTTAATTTTAATTAATTGACTTTAAATAAAATTAGAAATTTATCTCTTTCTTGTGGGTAGCGATGCTCTACGCGCTCCGTGGTTGCTACGTTACACAGCCCCATGCGCTGCAGCGGCAGGAGGCCCAGCAAATGAATTCATAGGATGGTCACGGCCACGTTCCACTATGTGCACATTCTTTCCCTCTTAAAAAAAAAAAAGATTAAGATCATAACTCACAATGATATAATAATGCTTGTATTACATTTTCTTCCTAACTGGAAAAATATGTGGTGTTTAAATCAGAATTTTCATTTTAACGTGAATTTCTCCAATACTTTTCCATGCTCAGCTGATTTTGGCATCTAAGTACAAGATGAATTTGGTTCTGCTCTCTTTGTATTAAGATATACAGTTAACTGGCTTTTTTTTGTTTTTTTACTAGGAATTAAACTCACAACCTCGTACTTGCTAGGCACTTGTGCCACTGACCTATCTCCCCAGCCTCTGGCCTTTCTTTTTAAGGGAGAAATGTTGATTTGGGCTTCTGTTTTCAGAGGACCCCATGTACGGTCCCTTGGTCCTGTCCCTTTCGGCCTGTGGTGAGACAGGCACACCACAGGGAAAGAGTGCAATGGAGAAAATCCAGGAACCAGAGGAAAAAAAGAGTTCATGCTCAGTAAATTTGGCTCTTAAATATCAGATATTCTGGAAAGATAGCTAATTACCATGAAATTAATCAACTTTCAAGGAATCATTTTCCCAGATGGTTATAATTTCAAATCTATTTGAATTTTCAAAAGAAGAGATTGATAAAGAATATGCACACATGAAGCAGTGAATAGCCATAAACTACTTCTGGCTACTATAAAATAAAATAATGTTTCTGTTTGATACCTGATGTCAAGCTGTGCAGCATCCCATTTTGAGCTCACTATCTGCTTTGTACCGTGCCATATATGGGACATGGTGGGATTAAACTATGATATTATCACGGTGAAGACATTCCCACATACATTTCAAAACTAAAAGGCAGTAAAAATTAGATCTCTAGGTTGTTGATTGCATTAGCTAAAAATCTGAAATTAGCTTTACTGTTTTTTAAGCAAGAGAAATTTGCTTTCTCATAGTTATGGAGACCAGAACTCTAGGCTGAAGGTACCAACAGGGTTGATGTCAGAGAAGAAAGGACTCTTTTCCTGCCTTCACTCTTGCTGAGTCTTCACATGGTGAAGAGGAAATCTTATTTCAAATAAGTCAATTATCTATGCAGAGTTGGCTTCTAAATTAGGTACAGATTCATGGCTGTCAAAAGGAGAACGGCAATAGTAATGACTTGTGGTTCTTATTGAAACCCTCAGATTTCCAAATAAGTAAAACTAACCCAGACACCCATCCTGGTGTAGGTTTCACTGGCAAGCAGGTGTCTCAAGGAAACAATTACTTCTCTGACGAAAAGCCTAAGTTCTCTAGGCTCTGAATCAGGAGCTTTCCTTACATGGAACAGCATGTTTTTCATCTGAATCACACAAGGGTTGATGAACTTCAAAGGACACTAAAAATAAACTAGAAGTCTGTGTGTATGTTGCCTTGCCCATGTTTCTTGTCAAAGAAACATGCTGTATAAAAACACCCTCATTCTCAATAAATGTCTAATGAGTACTCCAAGAAAGCAGAGTCACCCTTTCCTGTTTAAGGATGATGCAGATTTCAGGCATTCTGTGGGTATTTAGGCATGACCCGAAAGACATCTAAGAGGTCTCGGGTATACAGAAAGAGTCCTTGAATGAAGCACAATTGTATTTTCCTTCAATCACCATTAAATGAGCAACAACTGCATGTGGGATGTGTACTGTATAAAAGAATTAGGAGCTGGAAAAAATAGGTAAGAGATAAAGCTTAAGAAGACATGAAAATAATGCTAATTTTTTATTGTATGTATCTAAGTAAGCTTAATTTTTTAAAAAAAATGTTAAGTGTTCTCCCTATACTACCAAACATCCTGAAATGGATGATATTACTGTTTCTAGTAAATAAATCCCACTGATCTGAATTGGGTTTAGTTTTTCTCTGTAACTTTTCATTAAGAACTTACAGGTAGATGGTATATAATCTACAACATTCACAGGCATGCGGAACAGGTAGGAAGATTACATTCCTATGATATGTTGGCAGTTGCCCTGTGGGGAAGGCATAGCTAGTGTTCATGAACCAGTGTTCATAGTGGTCATCTACATGGTTACTGTTCCATTACAGCGATCTAGTGAAAATTTCACCCATGTAAAGGAAATTATGATATGGACCAGCTTTTCACTGATAGAAATATAGTTTATATCATCTAAATGGCATTATTAAAATATAGAACACAAATTTTTTTTTTTTGTGGCACTGGGGATTGAACTCATTACCTTGCGCTTGCCAGGCAGGCGCTTAGGCCACTGAGCTAGATCCCTAGCCCTTGTCTTTTTGAGACAGGGTCTCACTATGCCATTCAGGCTGGCCTTGAGCTCACCTTGTAGCCCAGGCTGGTCTTGAACTTGCAAGGATCCTCCTGTTTCAGCCTCCCAAGTGCTGGGATTACAAGCCAAATTATCTTATTTAAAAAGACTGTGAAGAACACAGAAAAGAAATGCTTACAAATGTCACTGACAACTAAATTATTTTGAGTAAACTAAATATGTCAGCAGAGTTTCATGCTATAAAGTTGTACTCTCAAACTTCAGTGTTCTTGGCTGGAGATTTAGCTCAATGGCATTGAGTGGAATTGAGTTCAATACCCAGTGCCACAAAAAGAAAAAAAAAAAAACTTCAGTGTTCTTGTAACTCACCTAAGGATCCTGGTAAAATACAAATTCTGACTCAGTGGGTCTGGGGTGGTGTCCAGGAACATGGATATCTAACAAGTATCTAGGTGAAGCCAGTGTTACTGTCCCTCCTCATCAGAAAGAATATTTTTATGAGTAATGATTCCAAGCAGGATCTCCTCCTTATCAACTTTATGGCAGAGTAACTAATGGGGAAGGGGCAGGAGAAAAGGTTTCATCATTTATTTCAAAATTAAGAGTCTTAGGTTAGCCGGGCGTGGTGGCACACGCCTGTAATCCCAGCACTCGGGAGGCTGAGACAGGCGGATCGTTGTGAGTTCGAGACCAGCCTGGGCTACAAAGTGAGCTCAAGGCCAGCCTGAACGGCATAGAGTGACCCTGTCTCAAAAACAGGGCTGGGGATTTAGCTCAGCGGTCTAAGCGCCTGCCTGGCAAGCGCAAGATCGTGAGTTCAATCCCCGGTGCTGCAAAAAAAAAAAAGTCTTAGGTTATCCATGTGGATCAGGAGATCCATGTTTGTGACTTAGGAGACATTAGAAATACGCAGACAAATGGGAAAGGAACTAAGAGATGGAGGCAGGGTGTTAGGAAGAAGGGGGAAAATACGTAAAAAATTTAAGGTAGGTTATTATATCAGTCAGGGTTTACTAGAGAAACAGATATAGCACAAGATATACAACTATATAAGAAATTACAAGATTCACTTACAATGGTCAGCCACAAAGTTGAATGAGGGAGCGTGCAGAGGGTGTCTGCGCACTAGAGGTTGAAGGAGGTCCATCCCGAGGGCTGGAGCTTACTGCGGTGTCTCGTGCAAGTCCGTATCAGCAGGCCGATGGGTCTGCAACGGAACACTGAAGAGTCTACGATGGAAGACCAAAGAGTCCCAGGCAGAAGCTGAACAGTCTGTGCCAGGAGCCAGGAGACAACGTCCACGCTGAAGGTGAAGACTGGAGCTCCTCTGAAGAAGCAGCAACTCCTCATTTGTCTTTCATTTTATGCTGGCTGCTCCCCTAGGGTGGTTGTAGCACTCACACCATCTGCCTGCCCTCCTCTTGCACAGGCTGAGGATGCTACAAACTAGGGACCCTGGCCCCATGCTGAATCACTTAAAGTTCTGACCTTAAATTGACACAGTGAACAACATCCTAGAAGGGTAACTTCTTGTTCTCTACACCCCAGGATGTAGAGCTGCTGAGTTACTTAGTTAAGCATCTAGTCTACTCAAGTTGACACAATGTATAAACCATAACAGTTATGTACACATGTCAACTCCCTATGGTAAGAATAATCATTGTTTCTATGAACATGTTAATAAAAATGAAAATTTTAAAAAGTACATTTACCAACACCCTTAAAAAAGGAGAAGAAAATAATGTTCCAATCATAGAGGGTACCACATCATCTTCAGAAACTGAAAATAATAGTTCACCCATGATAAAAAATATTAAAAACATTGACTCCCAGAGCCTGCCTCAGACCCACTAAACCTAAATCTCCAAGGACAAATCTGGAGATTCAATATTCTTGTGTTTTCTACCATCAGGCAAGTTTGTTCAAGTGTTTCATTTAAAATACAAGTGCCACTGGGATGTCACCTACTAAATTGGCATTGGTTGCAGTGTATCCAACTGCCTTTCCTATGACAACTAAAATGAGGGCCGATGAAAAAGGAGTTTAAGTGAGGCGATGAACAAAGTTATTCTGAAATACTGATGGGAGGAAGCAAAACCGAATAAAGTGTCGCAGAAGAGGATCGCAAGCAATCCAAACATGAGAAGTGAAGAAAGAGAAAATGGGAATAATCGCTTTGTTTTATCAAGTTTACCACATGCCCAACTCCATTTTAAGTGTCACAGGCAATGACTCCTTGACTAGTGTTGGCGAACCTCTCAGAGCTTTTAATGATAGCAAACAGTCTCCTGTGGCACGCGTGCCATAGATTTACCAACACTGCTTCGACTTTCACAAACACAACACACAGAAGTGTTAGGGATAGCGCTAGGGTTAGGGTTAGGATTCCACTGGACAGACAAGGACACCATATGGAAAGTGACAGACATTCAAACCCAGGCCCTCTGGTCCTACAAAGCCCACTTTTATCCATCATACTAAATCCCTCTGCGCATCAAATTCTGATGGCTTTACAAAGCAAGTCAAAGCCAGTCATTCTTCCCTTAGTTAGTATTGAGAACAGAGATTTCTTTAACGCAGTCACATTACTATGAAATTGACATTTTTAGATTAAAAGCAATTATTAATCAATTCTATGATTTAATCAATATTAAGCATTACAGTCTCCATTTGAGAGTTCCTTAGCATTCATTTTCTGCTTAGTCCTGGACTGGTTACAATGATGTCCCAAACAAAATCTATCAAGCCCACCTATACCTACAAAGGTGGACACTAGGTTGTGGCTGTCACCCTCACAGGAAATGGCAGTAGGGTCACACAGCTGTGTAACACTGATGTAATTGAGACTCACAGTCTCTGAGTTTACCTCTTTGGGATTCTCCCTCCCAAATGCTCCCAATCTTTTTCTGCCAGTCAAAGGTCAGAAGCAAGATGAACCCTTTCTACCTAAAGCCTTTCTTTGGGGAAAAAAAAAAATCAGGTACTTTATTTGACAAAGCCTGCTCAGCATCATGCATCTGTGCATGGTTTGCAATCTGCTGAATCACAGGTCAGCTATGAACTGGGAATATATCTTCTTTGGCCTAGACAACGTTGCTTTTTTTTTTAAAAACAACTTGAATTAAGTATTAATATTTAAAATGCAAGCGATACTTTTTCATAAACAACTGTATTTCTGAAACACCCGGAGACCTGACATGCATCTCCACGACAACATTCGGCAGCAACTGGCTGACAGGGGTCCGTTGAGTCCTACCAGGTCCTGAATAGTCAGGAATTACAGTACTTCTGAGTCACCAGTGTTCAAATCTCCCAGTTCTACTATGATTTTCCAGTGTCTTCTGGCTTCCTGAAGAGCCTCAGGCACTTCCGTGTCATGCTCCCAGGAACACCTCCAGGTTTATGCTGAGGCTTTGGAGCTGAAGTGACCAGAGTTCCAAGACAGGACTTATGCTTATGCTAGAGGAAATAGATAATGTGATAGTGGTCTCTCCACACAGACAAGCCAGTACATACTCTCTTTTCCTTTTGATCTTTTTATAATTCTGCCTTGTTCTCATCCTCAATTCTTCAGTCGATGCAGATATTTGTCCAGCCTGGGAAGACCCTTACTGTTTCATCTTCCACTTCATTCTTTTGCCAAGGTAGAAAGTTTTTCCTGCAGTGCATTTGACCTAAATCGAGAGTGAAGTATCTCCTAACATGACCAAGATACCTGTAGTTTACTGACGTCTACTGTGTATCAGTGTATCCTTTTCCAATCTCCACCAAGAATCCAAGTGGATCTCTAAGCTAGAAGCATTCTTTGATTTTATGTCTGCTGTTTCTACTAGGGTTTTGCTTTCTTAACTTTCAATGAGACTATAGCCTGGTTGATATCATATTTACTATTTGTTAGTTTTTACATTGTGCTTGAGTTATTTTCTAAGCCTAATTGCATGGTTTAGATTTAAAGATCCTTACAAGTAGAAACAATTCTATGTTTTTCATGCATTCCTGAGCGCAGAAAACAGTATTAGGCACATCACAGGCCTCAAGTAAATACTTCCTGGTCACTGACTCAATTTCAGTCATTCTATTTCATTTATTTGGAATTTAATGGAGATGGCTTCATTTGTAATAATATACCCTTTATTTAAATTACAGCCAAAAAACAAAAGTTTATGAAGTTGCATCAGTCATTTCACAAATTTTCTGTGTCTTTGGTTAGGATTTTAATCTGAAATATAATTTTGGCATGCCACACACATTGGAGATGATGCATTAGACACGGAAGCATCCAAAACTGCATTAGTGAGTCCTTGTACCTAAATGGAACTGACATGGCCCTGCTCTGAGAAACACCTATCACGGAAGATGTTTGGACATGAGTGGGCATCTACACATTGCTAACTGTTGTCCTCAAACTAAGCTGCTGCATATTTTTTAAAAATGTTTGTAAGCTTGAAAATGTAGTATTAGCATTTCCTTTCCCCATACTTCCTCTCCCAATGCTAAGGAACAGGAGTGAAGTTCAATACAGCTGTCATCTTGTGACATGCTGCTGCACAAGACCAAAGTTCTGCTGTGTTAACAGGAAAGATCACCAGCATTGTGATTCTTTCCAGGGGCATGTCAAGAACAGTAAGTAAAAGAGTAGAGTCAGACAAGTACCAGACCATCATAAGAAGGGAAAAGCAAACA
>RJWT010031651.1:0-14325 GCA_004365215.1 Cuniculus paca | reverse complement strand
CGACCTTGCGCTTGCCGGGCAGGCGCTTAGACCGCTGAGCTAGATCCCCAGCCCTGTTTTTGAGACAGGGTTTCACTATGCCGTTCAGGCTGGCCTTGAGCTCACTTTGTAGCCCAGGCTGGTCTCGAACTCACAACGATCTGCCTGTCTCAGCCTCCCGAGTGCTGGGATTACAGGCGTGAGCCACCACGCCCGGCCCTCCAATGTAGTTTTCTAAGCCACCCAAAAGCTCTGTGAGCCCTCAGGGTGCTTCCCCTGGCAGAGCTCCTGGTAGCCCTGGCCCTTTGGCACTGCCAGCCTAGGGCTGGTTGTGAAAGCCCCGTGTCAGTTCCTCTGCTTTGGAGCAGGGCTCCCAGGATCTGCAGGAGCATTTGTGTGTGAGAGCACAGCTATGCCTGTTGCTTCTTAGAGCCTGAGTGAGAGCTGGTACACATGGCACTGCTGCAGGTACTTGGGAGGTGGCCCTGTGGCAGCCAAGGGAGGGCCAGCAGGCTGGGTCCCTGCTCTGGTCCCCCTTGGCTGCAGCATGGCTTGGATGAGGTCTCTGCTGCCCAGAGCCACACTTTATCCGTAAAGTGCACAGTGAGGATCATCTTCCCCCCACTTGGATTTGCATGGGGTCTTCTCCAAGGGGACACAGCCCTCCTTGGTGGCTCCTGGGGCCTCACTACAGCCCTAATCTCCCCGGTGTATGGTCCGGTCCTTGGCCTAGTTATGCCAGTGACTCCATCCTCTCCCTCCTTTTCTGTTTCTAAACAAGCACACACGGCCTTTGAAGTGCTAAGTTGTCTCACTGAGGGAGAAAGACTGCATCCATTGCTGGTGGAGTGATGCTCAGCCTAGGAGTGCAGGGGGCTCTGCCTCGGGCTTGGGGATGTCTCCTCTCCGACAATGCCTTACAGACCTTCCTGCATCAGCAGTGCATGGCCGGAATGAGCACCTATGCTGTGCTGCCGGGTGCCAGGGTCCTGCACTGGCTGAGGCTCCAGGGACTCACAGAATAGGGGTGTCCTGAGCAGTGTGAGGGTTTCTTCTAAGCTGAGAGGTGAAGGTGAGGGCCCCAGAGAAGGCACGGGGCGGGAAGAATGCTCTGGGCTCACACTCCTGCCCAGGCCCAGGAATAGTGGTGGGCACAGCCAAGGGAGGAGCAGGAGGGGAGCTCTGACTGTGCCTTCCTGTGATTTTCTCCAAAGAAGGGGACATGAAGTACCTGGGTCCTATCCTGACCCTACTACTCTCTAGGTCTTTGAGCTTGAACAAGTGATTTAACTTTGGTGCTGTGAAGTGTTCATCTGCAAAATGGGGGTGCTGATAAAGTACCTGATAAAGGAGAAAGAGTTCAGTGACTCAGCACAGGGAGAGCACTTGGAGGAAGAAAAGTCCAGTTCCTGTGGAGAGGACTCGTGCCAGGGGCTTGGTGGGGTAGTGTCTGTCCCAGAGGAGGGTCCAGCCTGGCATCTCTGGTTTTCTTGTTTGTTCAGCCAGGGCGGTTATCTTCCTTTGTTTGTGGACTTTCTAATTGTTGGGGTTATGTTGAGACTCAGTTTGAAAGTGTGTGCTTTAAGCTGCAAGAAGAATCCCCGACAGAGAGAAAATCACGTGTCAACACCATTGAGTGCCTTTGCTTGCATGAACTCTTCCAGGCCTCATTACCACCCTATGAAGCAGGCACTGTTTTGTCATGGCCTTGGCTCCAAATGTTGGGGTGAACCTCGTGTGGCCCCTCTGCTGCTTGACTGAGGCCCAGGCCAGGGAGGGGACATGACTGTGTATGGTGGCTCAGCTAGAGGGACTAAGCCTATGGCTCCCTGTGGCACCCACCGCCCTGTCCCTCTAGGGTGACTCTTCCTGCCATTCACCTTTCTCACGCACAAGACCCAAGCGGCTCCCAGAGCAAGAAGCGTGTTTTCTCGGCCTCCACTGAGCTCAGCCAGCCGCAGTCTGAGCACACTGCTGACTCCAAGGGGTAAGGGCCACGGGAGCTGGATGTTTACTCTGCTCCTTCCAGCTTTCCTTTCTAGAAAAAACCCACTCCAGAGGTCTCACATGAGGGAGCTGCAGGCCAGGCCTGGCCCATGGACATGTTTTATTTGGGCCACACAGTTTAAACATTTTTTGAATTGGTTGTCAACATTTAAAATTTGGCAAATTTCATGTACTAGTCCAGATTTTTGGCTTCTCTTGAAAAATCAGACGATCTGGCAACTCCAGGCCCACATTCCTCTCTGTCCGAGATGGACTGGTGCTGAGGAGGGACTGGCCCCTCCAGATGGAGCTGGGAGTTCCCTTCTCTGCAATCTTGCCTGGACCCTGGAAGCTCTGGGAGTGGGCACCGCAACCGCCAGCACCCCATGCTGGGATTCATCAGGGAGCGTGATGATGCGGGTCCAGGAACTGGATAATGCTGTGGGGGTGCAGTGCCTGGGAGATTGGCAAGCCCCACGTGTGGGGCTCACAGGGCCTCATGAGAACTTGACTGGTACTCTGCAGAGGCAGGGCTGAGGCTTAGGCAGGTCTCACGGCCTGCAGAGAGGGCAAGCTAGAGTGGAGTCCACTGTCCTCTCCCCACATACCCTGCTCCCTGCACTGTGCCTAAAACCCAGAGGTGCAGTGATGCCTGGTGAAGTTTCCTCCCAGGTTTCCCTTGGGGTCACAGGGTGCTGTCTTAAAGAGAAATCCTATTTGGTGGCACTGTAGGGAGGCAGCCTGAAGGAGTGAAAATGGGTCCCCTATCAGACAGACAGGTCTGGGTCAGGCCTCTCTTGTTGTGGCTGTAGAGTTGCCCTGGCTGCTTCTCTCATTCCTCCCTACCTCCCTCCTTCCCTGCCCTCACCCCTCACAGAGCGACCACTTTCTGTGTGTTCAGCTGTTTCTAACTTTTTTGAGCCTCAGACTTCTCATCCCTTGGTAATTGGTAGCTAGTTATTACCAACCATGAGGTTTGCTTGCTCATTTTCACAATGGAAATCACATTGACAGAGCCTCAGTTACTTTCCTACAAAATACTGACTTATAAAAACAAGCCAGGTGTGGGGTGGTGGTGGCACACACCTGTAGTCCCAGCTACTCAGAGAGCCAGGCGGGGAGTGGGTATCACTTGAGCCCATGAATTCAAGACCAACTTGGGGCCCAGGTAAGATGGTGAGACCCCTATCTCAAAAAAAAAAAAATAGAAGGAAAGCAAAGCATTTTTGGTAACAGTAGAACAAAAACCTGAGCTGGCACAGAATCACACAGGTCTCATAGCTCTGTTCCTCTGTCCTGTGGACCAAGTAGGTACTTTCTATGTCCCAAGCCCTATGTGAGGCGCATCACATAATTAAGGATTTAGGAGTGGTTTTATCTCTGTTTTATAGGTGAAAGGATGGGCTGAGAGCTCAGGCATTTTGTGAAATACTACCCTTCCTGGAAGTGGGTCAGGATCCACGTTGCAGCTGACCCTTCCCAAAGTTTGTACTCTTCGCTGTGGGACTCCCCACAACCTCTGCTCAGGGTCCTGGGTAGGCTCAGAGTGGCCAGTGCAAGTGGGACCAAAGATTAGTTTTCTGGCCTCAGTATAGTCCTAGCTGGTGACTGAGTCTGAACACAGACTCAAGACTAGCAGGGAGGCTCCCTGGCGTCATCCCAAGGTGCCAAATGGCCCACTCTGGCTGAGTGCCTCAGCGCCGTGCGGGCCAGGTCTCTTCCCTGGCCTCAGACCCAGCTGACTGACTGCTCGGCCACCTTGCCCAGCTCCTTGCACAATTCCTGTCCCATGTCTATCTCTTACTGTTTGGTCCAGAAGAGGCTCTTGTGCCCATATTTGGAGATTTGTCCAATTCCCTGCCTCGCTTGCTCTCTCTCGGCCCCTCAAGGTGTCTCCAGAGCACTGTATAGTACACAAGGGCAGAGGATAATTTAGTTATTTTTGAATAAAGATCCTTAGCAAAAGGAAGAAAGTCGTGTGTGTGTGTGTGTGTGTGTGTGTGTATGGGGGTTCATACTCGCTACATGAAATAGACAGTGTTTCCTGAAACAGGAGATATGAACTCAAAGAATTTAAAATAAAACATTCATTTTATTATTTTTTTAAAGAAGGAGAATGAGAAAAAAATGTAGAATAGTCAGTCTTTTTATCCTAAGTACAGATGAAATTGATTAAACCTTAAAGGCTGGCCTCCGCACACCCGGTTTATTAATTGAAGAATTTCCTCTTACCCAGAATGGGAAGTTCACATTAAAATCGAGCTTGCCCTGAGTGGTAGTGACACTTGAGAACTGAACATTTTCCACAATCCTATTTTCTCTTCGGTGCTAGAGGAAATCCTAAAATGGTTAGGGCTGGGGGAGGGGTGCGGGAAGAGGGAGCTAGCAGAGACTGTACATTTTAAGGAAGCCTTCTTTCATTTCCTTGTAAAGCATGAAATCAAATTATAGCTCACGGCCCACAATTATTTTATTTCTACATTTCAAATTCCATTTTCTGCTCCTTTTCACTGCTCTTGAACAGGAGTTGTACTGTTATGCAAAGTCAGCTAAAAAGATTACCCCAAATAGACAAGGACACAGTAGCTTAAGGAAGCAGAGGGGCCAGGCTCCCCACTAGGTGGGAGCCTGTGGCCCTCAGGCCCATGTACTCACTTCTTCCTGGGTTAGGCAGTGGCAGCCATGGCCCCTGGGCCACGTGTGATGCTGGCTCTGCCCTGGATCTCCTGAGAAAGGATGCCTGGGTGGTGTCACTCAGAGCTGCCAGAGCGTGGGTTCCTCACCGCCCGATGTGAGGAGGTGTTTGAGGTGTGCCGGGCATGGCACCAGGGTTGCAAGGCCACACATGTCCGGTTCCTCACTTGCTGATCCCTGCTTAGTGAGAGAGGAGCTCTGGGCTCCAGCAGGCCATGCTGTCCAGAGAGCACCCAGTAATTGTAATCTCCTGCTTCTAAGCTTCATTTATCTTTACAGTTAATTTCTATTATGGCATTGAACCCGATGGTGTTGCATTTCCTGTCATATAAAAGTTATTTTGAGTGTAAACAAATTTGAATTTAAAAAAAATGACTCACTTTCTAGTTAGGTGCAGTGGCACATGCCTGGAGTCCCCAGCTCTTGGGAAGCTAAGGCAGAAAGAGCAGTGGAGCCCAGGAATTTGAGACCAGCCTTGCAATGTAGCAAAACTTCATCTCAAAAAAAAAAAAAAAAAAGAAAAGGAAAGGAGAAAAGACTCATTTTAAACATACATGTGTGTACATAATAGTAGAGGCGGGAGTCATGGGCAGAGCAGAAGTCATGGTTATGGTGTGTGGATGGGGAACCCTAGTTTAATTCATGCTCCCTGCCTAAAGCAGAACCCACTGAAAAACCTCAAGCAAGAAAGCTTGAATCCTGAGGCAGGCTCCCTACGAACCGCTCAGGAGGTTCTCCTGTAGACCCATCTGAGCTCCTTGGTGCTACTGGGGAGATCACTTCCTCTCCTGTTTCCTTTGGCTGGGCACAGCTGGCTCCAGCTTCTGACCATGAGCAACTGCCCGGTTTCCTCCGCCCTTGGCCTCTCCGTGGCTGTGCAGACACATGGACTCTGGGACACAGGAAAGGCTTTGCCAACACAGGTCTGCCTAGGATTGAATGCAGCCACATGGTTTGTTAGCTGTGCGACCTTGGGCAAGTCACCTCAGAGCTGCCCGTTCTTGGCTTTGTCCCCTGTGAGGTGTGATCCTCCCATTTTTGGCTGTTGTGAAGATTATTATGCCTGGTGCAGCCTTCTTCCTCAACTAATTCCTTCTTTCCTTAACCCTTTACCCATAGTTGTCTGTTTTGTACCCCCCCACACCTTTTTTTCTTGTTATTTCCATTTTTAAGATTTAATTTTGGAATAATTTCAAATGTTCAGAAAAATCACACGGCTAGCACGGAGAACCTCCGTATACCCCTTGCCCTAGGGTGATCTCTTTGGTCATCCTGATGTAAGTCTATCAGGTGGCCTTGGACTTCGGAGTCCTTTTTGGCAAGCCTGACCATGCGCACTAAGATGTGAGGACAGTCCCACGGTCTCTCCAGACTGCACTCAGGATATCTTTGTGCCTCTGAACAAATACAGCTAGCTGGCTGCCTCTCTCTGCTTCCACCTGCTTTGGGGATAGTCCAGCTGGTGGAATCAGAGCCAGCCTACTGTAGTGTCCTAGTGGGAGAGGTACACACCTAGTGCAGGTGTGGTGTTGACCCCAGAGGGAGAGGCCTTCCCTCTGAGACTCCTTCTCATGATGGCAAGAAAGTCTCTGGCTGGTGCTGGGAACTCTTAATGCTTCTCTTAGTGTCATGCTCAGAGCCTGTGGCAGCACTGGTGATGGCTAGGATTTAGTAACAGTGTTTTATTTTTATTGTACTAAAAAAAAAAGTTTTGTGATAAATGATGCTAGTTTTCCAGCGATACACAGCTTTCCTTTTTTTTTTTTTTTGGTACCAGGGTTCGAATGCATGACCTCATGCTTACCAGGCAAGTGCTTGAGCCGCTGAGCTAAATCCCTGGCCCCAAAATGAACAAATGACTATACCATATTTTGTGTATCTATTTATTTATTTATTTTTGGTACTGGGAATTGAACTCATGACCTTGCACTTGCTAGGTAGGCACTTATGCCACTGAGCTATATCCCCAGCAATACAGCTTTACTTTAAAAAGTAAATTATGATTGAATCAGTAAAGTATGTGGTTCAAAGTTTTAAAGGTACAAAGACATGGGCAGTAAAAAGTGACCCTTCAAGTCGGGCGTGGTGGCTCACGCCTGTAATCCCAGCACTCGGGAGGCTGAGACAGGAGTATCATTGTGAGTTCGAGACCAGCCTGGGCTACAAAGTGAGCTCAAGGCCAGACTGAATGGCATAGTGAGACCCTGTCTCAAAAACAGGGCTGGGGATCTAGCTCAGCGGTCTAAGCGCCTGCCCGGCAAGCGCAAGGTCGTGAGTTCAATCCCCGGTGCTGCAAACAAAAAAAAAAAAAAAAAAGTGACCCTTCATTCCTTCCTTGTCTCCTGCTTACCTCATTCACTTTCTCAGAGACAAAGGGCAGTGACCTGTTTCCTCTACATATTGCAAGGATGCTTAGAGATGTCAAGCGTATGCTTCCTGGTGCAGATCCCTGGAAGTGGCAGTGTGCCGGGCATGTGATACCGGGCTCTGTCTCGGCGAGGGTCCCACCCTGTGAGTGCCCAGCTGCTTGGTGTTTTTTTTAAGCAACTGTGCAAGATCTGCTTTACGGCTGCACCACAGTTCAGGTAAGCACCCCTCTAGAGGGGGCAGTGGAGTGCTTGCTATTGCAGACATTGGCACAGGCCTTGTACATGTGCCCACACGCAGGAGGGGCAGTGCTAGGCCTAGGGTGTGTGCCTTTGCACTTTGGTGGCTGTTGCCAGTCTGGCCTCCAACCAGGCTTTGCCAGGAATACTCCAGCTGGCAACACCAGGAGTGCTAGTCAGCCTGCCCTTGGCTACAGGGCATTAGTGAGTGTTTTGAGGGGTATAACCTCCTGGGTAGGAACCAGTTCTGGCCTGTGACTTAGTTTCCTCATCTTTAAGTGGGGTGGCGAGAGCTGGTGTCAGGAGTGCTCAGTGAGTCAGTTTGTGTGGACATCAGTGCAGGCAGGTTGAGCGCTTCACATGCCAGGTTCTTTTGTTATGATCAGTAAGCGGATTTCCATGTAGCTTCACTTTTGATTTCTCTTTTGGTTACTGCGGGACATCTTGCTGTAGGTTTGAGCTATTTGCATTTCCTTCTCTACCGCTTGTCTCTCTGCCTGCACCCCTTCCTTCCACAGACCCTTGCCCTTGCTCCTTTTGCTGCCTGTAGCACTCTTCTGCTTCCTGCTTAACCCTGTCCTTAGAGTCTGCCTGATGTCTCCTGGATGAGCCCTTCAAGACATTTCTGAGTGCGCTGCCTCTTCCTTGTGTTCCCCATTATACCGACATCCTTGGCCCACCATAAAGTTGACATAGGTTGAGGGTTGGCCTCTTGCTTTTCCTCACTGGATGCTAAGAGGTAGGGATTGTTTTCCTCTAGCCTTTCAAGTATGCCAAGCTCTCACCCTGTGCCCAGTGCCCAAACCTGCTCAGTAAGTGTGCTGCTAGCTGTTGATATCATTTACATTTTTTGACTGAATTGTTGTTCTTTCAAATTATCAGTTTAAACATTTAACTTGAAGTTTTTAGGAAAGTAGTGCTCAATGTGTAATAGGTGTTTTAAGCTTCTCTTTTTGAACTTTGCCATGTCCTTTTCCATGTTTGATTTTTCATGTTGCTCAGTTTGTCAGTTTTCCCTTTCTTCTTTCATGTGTCTGGGCTTGGCATCTTACCTAGGTAGTTTTTATTTTTAAGGTTCTAAATTTTTTTTCATGCATTTTCTTCTGAATTTTTTGGTTTTATGTTCTTAAAACCAAACCTTGATCCCCTTGGTTTTTATTTTGGTACAAGGTAGAAGATAGAGATCCAACTTTATCTTTATCTCCGTGGCTGCCTGTAATTTCTTTGTTGCAATTGTGTGATTGTCTCCAGTTACAGATGAAGTGCATGAGGCTCAAATGAGGGAAGCCATCCCCCTAAGATCTCTTTGCCAGCAAATGCACTGGCATCCTGCACTGCTCTCCTCTCCACTCTGTGGGTGTTTGGCAGCAAGGCTCCAGCATTTATTGTTCTTTAGCTTTTCCTGCTTTTGGCAAGGGCCCAGCACCTGACTTTGTCTGCTGTCTTGTCTGGGGCTGCTGAATTTTCCCTTGATCTCCTACATGGCCTCTCTTTGTTGTCCCCCCATTCCTCCACCACTGACATGGCTCTCATTGTTCTCTGCAGGGCTTCTGAGGTGGTGATGAATGTCTCCTTTGGCTCCCTCCTGCAGGATGGGCCTCTGGTGGCACGTGTGTCCTAGAGGACCCTGGCAGGCTGCCTTCACACGTGGTCTGCTTCCCTTCCTCTGCCACCTGTAGGGCTCTGCCCACCTGCTCCTCTGGACGCCTTGGGGTTCCCAGAGGACTCAGGAATGCAGGACTGTGATCAAGAGGCAGCTGGCAGTAGGAAGTGCAGACTTTGCAATCAGGCAGCTCTTGAGTCTGGCGTGACTTTGGCGATTTACTGCTGTGCAAGTCAGACCCGAGGTTTGTCTTTGGAGAAAGGGGAGCCTCTCCCTGTCGGGCTGTGGTGGGGATCAGAGCTAATGCACAAGTCACCGGCCCGGGTGCCTATTAGGAGCCAGGCTGATGCCCCTGCAGGGGGGTGGGAGGCAATCAGGAGTTGTAGGGACCAGGGTAAAGTGGAGATGTATGACTTTTCTCAGAATGACAGGAGCCCCTTGGCCATGTTGCATGCAGACCCAGTTTTGCCACATCTGTTATTTGCACACGCTTTTCTGTACTGTCCCTCGAAAGGTAAATGTTGGCAGTGCACTTCTGCGCTTAGGGTGCTGGTTAGGTGGAACAGTCCTTGTCCCAAAGTGGCTCACCTTTGTCCTTTGTAGCCAGTGAAGTGGGCCCCAGGCCTAGCTTCAGCCCAGTGCTCATTCTGCAGTGGCTGCTGCTTTTGGGGTCTACACATGGGGTCCGGGGTCAGCTGTGCTTCCACAGATACTTCTGGTACCTGAACCACCTGAAACTTGTTTGTTTGGGATTGCTTGACACATCCTCCCACTCTGGGTGCCCATGTGTCTATGTCTGTGTCCTGGCGCATCCAACCTGGAGCTCCACCCCACTCTGGCATAGCTACAGGGACAGAGCAACTGTTCTGTTCTGGGTGCAGATGCTGCTGCTCAGGGATGCCACATGCTATGCTGAGAGCAGTTGTGGACTGCGTTGTGATTCCCTGGTGCTTGACCTTGACTGTTTCCTTCCCATTCTGAAGCACTTCTTGTGTGCTATCTCATTTAATTGTCATTTCACCCCAGTGACCAAGGTATTGTCCCTGTGTTCCCTGGTTGGACCAGGGAGCAGGGCAGCGTGCTTTGCCATAGCTGGCAGAGGTTACCATGTCCGTAGGACATCAGCTGACACTACAATTTATATTGTTTATTGCAGTATATTTACATTCCTCATCATGTGAAAACAAATTATATATATATATATATTTTCCTCCTTTTTAGAATACTTATAAGTTCTTACTTAAACTGATTTGAGCTTGCTAAAATATGTTTAAATTTTTATATTCACGTTTTCTAGCCAAAAATTTTTTGGTGAGTGCACTCCCACCTCCAGTCCCAGATGGAAAATTCCATCTCAGAGATAACTTAGACTTTGTTAAATTCTGAGCTTTATCAGTTTTTCATTATTTTTATTTTTGAAATGATTACAATATACAGTCCACAGAATTGGAAATTGTAATTTTAAAAAAAGTACTGAGAAACTTTAACCCTGTTATAATTACTCTGCAAACCTTTCAAGGAGTCTGTAGTCAGTGCAGCTAGATGAAAAGCCCTGATAGATTGGAAATATAGAGGGTCATTTGTCAACCTCGAGTTTCTGTCTTGTGTTCCCACCCACTCGGGCCCTCTGTCCCCTGTAGTCTCGGGGTGATTTCCTACCCTAAGTTCATGGGAACGGGGAAGGACACTGTTTGATTCATTCTCTGGAAATACTGGAGAGTTTAAAGAAGACAAGACAAGCGGGCCGGTTGTGTCACTTCCTGTTGCCTGATCAAAGTTTGCTGAAGAAACGGGAGTCACAGAGCGACTGCCAGGCAGCAGGCAGTTGCCTGCTGCTGACCCCGGTGTTCGGCAGTGCCCGGTTCTCAGTGTGGCCAGTCAGGCTGCCCTGACCTCTGGGCTCCTTAGAAGTCCTTGGTGCCGGCCGAGCTGCAGAGAGGGAGCAGAGCTGTGTGCTTGCTGGAACAAAGGCGGCTTGTGGATGCCAGATAAGGCTGCAGATGGAATCCTGACTGGCTCCCTCGAGTTTGGGGCTGTCTGCACTTGGCTTCCTGAGCCTGTCAGTCAGTGTCATTTCCCATGCACAGGACCCCGACAAGTGGGAAGGCCCAAGACATGGACAGCGCAGGACTCGGCACTCTGGGAAAGTTGTATATGCCCGTAGGAAATTGAATGTTAGAAAAAGGGAACAGAGTCCTGGTGAACAGAGTGGAGGAGGCGTGGAGCTAATGTTGATCAGTACAGCCCAACAAGGGTTTATTGAGCTGTGCTCAAGCTGGTCCTGTGCTGGGAATGCAGACCAAAGCCCCAGGCCTTGGCTGCAAGCACTCAGCCTCGGGTGGGCAGGAAGAGCAGAGCAGGCAAGGCGTGGGCCACTGAATCTCAGGCAGGGGTCCTGAGAGGTGGCGAGAGTGAATGTGGGTTGTGCCCCATTCTCAAGTAGAGGTTGAGGGCAAAGTGCAGCATGTGGGAGAGGAAGCTGGCATGCAGCTTGGGGTCCCACTGGGAAGGACAGGCTGTGTGGTGCTGTGGTTAAGAACCTGGTCTCCATCAACTTCTCCAAAGCCCCAGTCTCCTCATCTATAAAGGGTGGGCTGTGTTTTGTCCTGAAGGAGACCTGGAGGTTGGAATCACCCCTGAGCACCCCTTGAGGAGCCCGTGAGGTAGAGCAGGCTTGGGCCAGTGCCAGGACCCTTGGGCCTCACAGGGCCCATCCTGGCTGGAATGCCACTCTTACCTTTAGCTCCTCCTGCTCAGTGCCAGCCTCATGGCCTGAGACAGCCCTGGGTTTGCTGCGGCTGGGAGGATTGGGAGTGCCACTGGCCTCTTGCCGGCAAGATGAGCTCACATTTACCTTGTGAGAGGCAAGTGTGGGCTTTGTGGGGCCATGGGTAAAACAAGGAACCCCGAAAGGCATTTGCAAAGGGTGAGGGACAGTGTGTGGCACAAGGCAAGTGTGAGAGTAACTGTTAATTTAGAAAAGGGGGATTCTGAAACCTCAGTCGGGAGTTAATTTGTATTCAGAGAGCAGTGAGGACTCTTAGCAGGAAAGTACTATGCCCAGTGTGTGTTTATTTTATTATTTGTGCACTTAAAATGTGAATTTCTGAATGGATTCTGCACAGCCTTGTTTGAGATGAGAACTGAAGATCGTGCCATAAAGAATTTCTTCTCTGCTCCCACTTTCTCTTACATTTCCATGGTGTGCTGAATCCATGTAGAAACAAATGCTACTTGTCTGTAGTGCACATTAGCAGACAGCATGCACACCTGGCCCCCATGTAGCAGGAACCCCACTTCCGTCCTGTCCTGGCAGGACAGAGGGAATGAGGAGGAGAGGTGGCCTGGGGTGGGCGGGAAGGGAGCTGGGGCATGCCAGCCTGCCTGGAGTCGGACACACACTGTCTCAGCCACTTTCCCCAGTGCAGGGTCAAAATATCTGACACCTGCAGTTTAGGAAAGGAGCCACTTCATTTAGCTCCTGTTTTTGTAACTTTCAGTCCTTGCATGGTCAGCAGCAGGGTGGAGAAGTCTGGGCAGAAGAAAGTCTCTCCCATTCCAGTAGTCAGGAAGCAGAGAGAGAAGAGAGGAGCCAGGAAGAGAGATGTGCCCTGCCAGGTCACGGCCCACCAGGCCACCCCCAGTACCATCTCTTCCAAACAGACACCACCTCCTAACAAGTCAGCATCTGCCCCATGCTCACTTGCCTTCCGAAAGCCCTGCCTCTGAGTCCAGGAGGCTTTAGGGGACGTCCAGATAGAAACACTAACACAACCAAGCCTTCTTTCCAAGGTGTGTAGGCAGCAGAGCAGTGACTGGAGCCAGCATCCCTGGCTTCTAGCACCCTTTGGTGTCCATTACCCATGTGATCTAGAGCATGAGTCCCTGTGTCCCCAAGTCTCTTTCCTCATTTGAAACACAGGTAGTGGGGAGGATGTGAGTTGGCCTAGTGCACATGGTCGGTGCCAGCCTGGGGGACAGGTGTCCCCTTCACCATGCTGTTGTCATCAGAATCACTCCCACAGCAGTCTTCTTCTACCTTGTAGTGGCCATAATTGGGTCTGGAAAACCTCCTCAAGGGGAATTTTTTAAATGAAAATGAAATCACGATTCCTTTCAGCAGGGCAAATACTTGTATTTTCCCCATTCACAAAATCATACCCCCTTGTTTTCGTGTTGAAATGACTCTTAAGTGCCATTAAAAAGGATACAGTCCCTTTGCAGGGTGACACTGCATTCCATTAGCTGCTCTGTGACCTTCCGTCTACCTGCTGTGGTTGGGCTTGGGTTTGCTGTGCAGGGAGGGGTGCGGCCAGGCACACACGTGACCCACAGTGCTGTGAGAAGCACCGCACGCTCGCCTGGCCCCTGCCCTTTACCTCTTGAGGTTTTTTTCTCTTTCTGAACAAGGGTGAGTGTCTAGGCACTGTCCAAGCCTAGCACAGAACATGAGTTTTGGAATGAAAGTGACAGAATGGGTAAAATAAGATGTGTGCGGTTCTGGATTCAGATGAGCTTTCCCCTAAACTCAGTCCTGCTGCATGTTAACTGTGTGGCCCTGGGCAAGCTGTGTTATGGGCCTCAGTTCTTTCCCCAGCTCCCTCAGTGGTTCTGAAGCTTAGCGACGCCTCACAGGTCCAAGCATTTCACCCAGGGCCTGGAGCCAGGAGGTTCATGGTCACTGTCCATTCTGCTTTACCCACTTTCTTGCAGAGCTTTGCCTGGCCTGCAGTATGAGTGACTTTCTGTGGGCCTTACCACCCCCTTCCCCTTGCTGACGTTGTCTTCTCTCATCCCAGGAGCCCAGATCATTGACCTGATGATGCTGGTCATTGATGTGACGAAGGGGATGCAGACCCAGTCAGCGGAGTGCCTTGTGATTGGCCAGATTGCCTGCCAGAAGCTGATCGTGGTGCTGAACAAAATAGACCTCTTAGCTGAAGAGAAGAGACAGACAGCCATTGACAAAATGACAAAGAAAATGCAGAAGACCCTTGAGAACACCAAGTAGGTTTGCCAGTGGGAGGAACTCCTCTAGCATGAGGCCTTGGTATGGACTGGGCAGGCAGGGCCAGCCTCCCACCCTCTTAAGTGAAATCCCGGCTGATACTTGCACCCTTCAGGGCTGCAGTAAGCTGGGAAAAGACTAAGGGGCTGTTAAAAGAGGCCAAAAACCACAGGAACATGAAAAACTAGAAGCCACCTTTCAGGAAGTTTGCTCATAGGAATGGTGTGTGTTGGAGGCTGGTTTTGCTATCTCTTGCTCCAGACTGTGACACACCTCGTCTCTCTGGTCAGAGCGAGGCACTGGCACTCATGTACCTCAGCTCCCAGAAGAGGAAGCTAAGGGCTGTGCCCTGTGTGGAAGGCCTGGTGCGGAGGGCAAGTCCCCTCTTGGATTCTCAGTCCTACCCACGTATCTAGGCCAGACCTCAGTGCAGAGCAGCTAGGAGTCCT
>RJWT010031650.1:0-14309 GCA_004365215.1 Cuniculus paca | reverse complement strand
CATGTAAAAATTAAGAAAAAAAAAATCTATGGAGGGCCATGATTCAAACATGAGGCACCATAAACATAACCTGATTCTAAGCGCTTGACAGAAAGTATACGACTCAGATTCTCCTACAAAAGAAACCCAAACTCCGATGGTCAGGTGATTAAGACATATTTAAATTAATCAGTTATCATTTTGGATTTATAATGGACACACTCTTTAATCAATTCTTCATCATGTATTTGTTTCTCTGAACATCAGTTTTCTCTTTGTGGTATTATTTACAGATCAGTATTTTTTTCAGCTTCTTGGAAAAATCTTCCAAAAAGTAAATTTAAATTTTCAAAACCATTCTGCACACATTTTTTAAAGATTTCAAAATTGTGTGGGGTGTGGTGCATGTGTGTGTAAGAGTAGGTAAATGCTCTCTCCTGATGCATTTGCAATCAGTAAGACTGCATCAAGAGAAAGCACCAGCAGACAATCACCTAAGTTTTACTTTCTGGAAATGTAAGTACTTTTCCTGCTCCTTTTCTTAAACAGGTATTCTCTGATAGTCCAGGAGCTAGAAGCTAAAGACCAAACTATCTATAGGTTTCTCCTGAGGCCTCTTCTTGCAGGTATCTATCTTTTGGCATATCCTCACATGGCCTCCGTTCTCTATGACTATGCCCAAATGTCTTCTTCTAAGAGCACAGTTATATTAGATTAGGGTATAATTAATGACTTCACTTTTAATGTGTTTTTTTAACTGATACATAAAAATTGTCCATGTTTATGGGGTGCACTATAGCATTTCAATACACGCATAATAATCAGATGAAAGTAATTGGCATGTCACTCCATTTATCATTTCTTTGAAGAAAATTCAAAACCTTCTCTACTAGCTACTTTGAAATATTCAATTAGTTGATGTCAACCACAGTCAACTTAGTGTGCTATAGAACATTAGAAGTTATTCCTGCCATCCACCTCTATCCTCGTACCTGTTAACTATCTCCCTTTTCCCCCCACACTACCCAGGCCCTGGTGTATTTTAATTAAAGAATTTAATCACTCACTTATATTCAAGATAATGATTGATGGGTAAGGAGTTACTACCACCATTAAATCAAATTTTTAAACTGCTTTACAGGTTACTTCTTCCTTTCTTTGTAGCTAAGTGCTTTTCTCTAGTGTTGTGTTTTGATTACTCATTATTTTTTGTGTATCTACTGTAAGTTTTTGTTTTGTGGTTCCTGTGAGTTTAACATAAAACATCTTAAAACAGGTTATTCCCTTTGATCAGAAGAAAATTCAACCCTTTTACACCATACCTGTACCAATTGAATTTTTATGTCATCACAGACATCGTTTTATATTTCCTATGTCTTAACAAATTATTGTTAGGTATTAATTTTTTATTTTAACCTTCATACCAAAGATAAGTGATTTACAACCCACCATTACTCTAGCACTCTAGAGTATTAAGAGTATTCTGAATTTAACCATATATTTTTATCAGTTTCATATTTTCAAGATGCTCTTGTGTGTTTCATTTACATTCTTTTATTTCAGCTTAACAAATTCTCTTCAGTATTTCTTGTCAGATGGGCCTGATAGGGAAGAACTCAGATTTTCTTTGCCCGGGGAAGACTTTCTCTCTTCATTTCTGAAGGATAGCTTCACACATTGTTGGCAACTTATTTATTTTTTTCCTTCAGTACTTTGACAGTGTCAACCTATTCTTCCCTGGCCAAGAAAGTTTCTGCTGAGAGGTCTGTGGCTAGCTATATCGCAAGACACTTGTATGTTATTCCTTTTGTTCTGCAGCATTTATGATCTTCTCTGATTTTGATTTTTCATGGTTTAATTATAATGAATCTTAAAAGTAGACAAACTATAGAAAACGATGGTTTTAAAGGCACTATCTATGAGACAATGAAGGGAGAATAAGCCTTGAGAGATGACAACAAATGAAGTGAGCAATACATGTACCCCATGTTACTGCCTTAAAAAACGTTTCAGGGTAACGTGGGTTTCATCTCTGAGTTGAAAGATGAAGTTGAGAGTGTGGGGAAATCAAGGTGATCTTCAGAATGCCAAGGATAAGAGAGCTCCAGAGACAGAAGTCTGGAGATTATCAAAGTAACCCACTTATAATGGCAGTTAGCAATCAGTGCATACATGTAAGAAAATCGGGACTGGGGAAAGAACAACACAGATTAATGGAAATGGCACTTGGTGTACACAGGTTGGAAAGAGTAATGGAAGCCATAAGCCAGACTAGAAATGCTTGTAATTTTAGGAAATTTGGTAAAGTACTAAGAATGGTCTTTTCTCAATTGTAGGGAATAGTTAACCCTACATTAAATCTATTAGTTAGTCCTGCATAAAATTCATACAAGTTCTCAATGGATCAAATAGTTTCTAGTAACTAGATCCCAGAAAAAATCAAGAAGATTGATAAGAATACCAAAATATTCAGCATTTAATAAGGTAAAATGTATGATGTTTGCAACTAATCAAAAAAAAAAAAAGCAGAAAACATGACACATTGTAAGGAGGAAAGTCAATGATAAAAATTGACATGGTATTAAAATAAAAAAGGACTTTAAAACAAGTATTATAATAGTATTCCAGTGGCTCAAAAGTTATAGACCAAAAAAAAAGCTTTTAAGGGGCCAGGGATTTAGCTTAGTGGCATAAGTGCCTGCCTGGCAAGCGTGAGGTCATGAGTTCAATCCCCAGTACAAAAAAAAAAAAAAAAAGTTATAGACAGGCAAAACATTAAAAGTACAGAAAAAGGAAACTGTAACATACAGCTAAATGTAACATCTACAACTGGAAACTGTATCTGAAATTTGGGGAAAATACTGAAGAGGATTAACTGCTGATTATGCACTGAGAAGTACAGACTAGTAAATTTTAAAACACAATAGATACTATTTAAAATGAAACTGATTTTACTTATCCCTGATGGTATGGGCAGGTATATTACAGATAACAAGGCAGATATATTACAGATAACAAGGGGTATTATGGTAGCCTTATTGATTGCTTTTTACCCTGTTTAGAAGTCATGTACCATATTCATTGCTTTGTTTTGACTGACTTTACTCTGTTTTATTTTGTTTGGTTGTATTCTTTTCAAAATAAAAAAAAAATGGTGGCTGGAAAATAAGACAAATTAACAGACTACCAGTGACATGCAGATCAACTTCAAATAGCCAATACACAAGTACTACAGTTCCAAAAAAAATGTAGAACAGAAAAAAAAAATCTGAAACCAATGCTGAAAATTTTCTAGATTGGATGACAATTTAGAAGTCCACGTATTGCCATACTTTAAACATGGATAAACAAAAAAATATAAAAGAAGCAGGAAAATGATGACCTCTAATGAGGAGACATGTATATTACTTTAATCTCACTCAGAACAGAGATATTAAGAATAGTGAACAAGGATATTAAAACTTGTTACACATTAACCCCATATTTTGTATATTAGAAACTATACAGAGAAATACGAAATATAAAAAGAACTTACGCTTCTAGAGAAAAAGTACAATGAAAAACATTTCTAAAAATTCAAGTCTGTCTATTACTGCACCCATAAAGTAGTCGAGGAAGGTTCTGCATCACAGAAATGCACGCTGAGCTCAAGTAAATAGCTGGGGGAGGCAGGAGAACATCTGTTTGGTAAATGGTTTCATCAAGGTATAAGTTAACAACAAATGAGTATTATCATATTTATTGATATAACCTTAGCACTTATTTGAAGGCAACTCTTCTCCAATACTGTATTTATGAGAAGTGTACACACTATTCATTTTCAGGCTGCTGAACGTATCTTCTTGACCAGGATAGTCAGATTGCGAGAAACAATCCTTCCTTCCTTTAGTCAATATTAAAATTATGTAACAGATCAATTTACTGCATGATCCAAACAACTCAACAAATAGGAAAAAAATTGCAATAATTTATTTCAGACTTTTATCTTTATCAAAATTAACTTATAGTTAATAAACATACAAGTACTATATAAGTTGCCCATACGAAATAAAGGATCAAATTGACGTTCAGCTCTGTTTGCTTTATATAGTGATCCATTTAAAATATATTTTGGGACAAATGAAAAAAGATGACTTCTCTAAAAATGTTTGAATGTCACTTCATAAATTCAATTTTTAAGATTAAAATCTCATTTAGCAATGAAACACTTTAAAAGTTAGTGGTACTTTTTTGGTGTATGTACAAAATAAGTAAGATATAAGCAGGTATTTATTGACACATAGATACACTTCATTAAGAACTAAAAGCAGGCATCCGTTAGACAATTAAGATTTTAAAATTAAAAAGTTTAGTTTTCTTGAAAGCAATCTAGAAAATTAAAAACTGAACTATACTAAAAAGTATGGAGGGTAATATAAAGTCAAAATAGTAAAATTCATAAAGTTTAAATTTATACAGAGGAAATAATGACCTAAAAACTCCGATGGAACTAGCAATATTATCATCATTAATATAAAGCAGCAGGTACTGCACATTCCTGGCATCCCTAAAATTCTGGGATTCCCATTGCAACTTAGACTTTACTCATAGAACCTATGGAAATATCTAACCTAACTTTCCAAATAAGCTTCAGAACAAGAGCTCCTACGCAAACACACAAGAATAGAACGTACTTTAATATGTCTAAAACGTTCCAAATTATTCTCTCCCACCAACTCTGGGGTAACCATTTATTTAGTTAACCTTCAGAAACAAAAGGAACCTGCTCCAATGTTCCCTGCAGTAGTAAGAGTTACCCAGACATAAAATTAGAAGATATATTTCTTGTGTCATTTAACCAAGCACCTGATTGGTTAAATTAAATCCCTGATTTCTTAAACATAATTAGAGTATTCCTCCTCGGTGTGTCCCCTCTAGAAACCAACTATCTTAGCGCGTGCTGCCTGCGGTGAATGCCACTCTCCAGACGACATACGAAATCGGTGCAGTTCTGGAGCATGGACCCCTCAGATCAGTAAGGGCATGGCTGTAATCTGTGAGAGCTCTATTCCACCCTGCAGATTACCATCTTCTTATTATATCCTCAGGTGGTGAAAAGAGCACATTAACCCTGCCACCTCTTCTTATGGAGGCACTAGTCCCACTCATGAGTCTTCTACCCCCATGACCCAACTCCCAAGGGTCCCACCTGCTAATAGCACCACTTTGAGAGTTATAATTTCAACAAATAAACTTGCAAGGGTGAGATCCAAACTTTTCTATCCATAACACTACCCTAGTCCTAGATACCAACATTATTTATTGGATGACTTGAAAGTCCAGCTTTCTAACTGAACCAAATACATCAAGGATCCTCTCTGTTAACTCTAATCCTCTTTGTTGCTGCAACCAGAATGAGTAAAATGCAAATCCCATCAATTCTACTGGTCAGAGAAGCTTCTGAGTTCCAATCTGGAAGACAAACCTTGACCTCAGGCCCACCTGGCCCCAGCCTCGCCCCTCCCTAATGTGTGGTTCCTGCTGTACCAGACCCACTCCTGACGCCACTCCTGATGATTTTCTCTGCTGCTGGCAATGCAGAGAAGTTACTCCCCCCCATGTTTCAGAGCTGAAACCTGCTCCTCCCTCTGACTCTGTGCTTCTTTACATCCATCATGAGACTTCTTGGGCTAACCTGGTCTTTTCTTGTGTATACCCAAGAAAAAGGCAGTTCTTAAACTGGTTATAGTTCTTAAACTTCAGGATGGTAGACAGAGGGGAAAGGGACCAAGGGCACTTGAATTCAAAGCCACCGGAGCACTTCCCTGGAGCACTTCATGTTATTTAATTAAGCTGTTATTAAGAATTCTCATTTTAGAAAACAAGTCCTACTTTGGGAAAAAAGAACATAAATATAATTATTTCCTTAACTGATAAAGCCAAATATAAATTTACCTTATATAATACCCCACTTATCTAAGATATCATTTAAAATAGATTACATTATCAAAAATAAGCTAAGTGTATTCAAAATACATGTCACACAGATGTTCAATAAATACCATATGAATCTACATTAAGCAATCTATTAGGAAAGAGAGGACAAGATATTTCTTTGTGAAGTGCTAACTACATAGGGTCTAAAGTAAACTGAAGATGAAGTGGTTAGAAAAAAAATTTTACTAATCACTAAATCATTCTCACAAAATAAGACCCAAGAAAAATATAGACAAACAGACTGGTGGAAAAAAAAGAGAGAGACAGAGAAGATGGCTGAAATGCTAAAAGGGAAAGTCTAAACCAAAATATGAAAAAAAGAAAATTACAGAGGTACAAATAAAGACAGAATATAAAAATACTTCATTAATCTTTCATTAAAGATTAAAGTACACATGGTCTTAAAAATAGCTGAGTCATTCCACCTGACTCATATTTAACATGCCTGTTATAATCTAAAGTGCTCTGGTATAGCTATATCTTAAAAACATCCACGGTATCTCATATAAAAGATGAGTTTACAATACGTTGTTATATAAGAAATATTTTTAGAAAGAGGAGTCACCTAGATTCCATCAACAATACACTTTGTTTATGGATAAAGAATGTCTGAACAGAAATTCCAAGACATTAACTTGGACAGGTTAAGAGATACAGCACTTATCAATTGTAGACCTACCACATGTATCCTAACCCAACTCCATACTCAACATCTTTAGCATGTTGACTTTACAGGAACATAATTGTTTTTCTCCAAAAAGTAAATCACTTTTGAATATTCTAAGCCTGTACATATGTATAGAGAGCAATATATGAAATGTTATTTTATTAATTATACAAGTATAATATGTAACTCTGAAAAAATATTGAAAATGGATTTGGTTCCTTCTTTGTAAAAGAAAAAGTGTGACAGAACTATGTGAAAGAGCATTGTTATTAGTTAAACAGAATTCGGTACCACAAACAAAATCTAGTGAGAAATTTCCAGGCATATTTTTGGAAAACTGAGTAACCAAATCAATTATGCAATTCCTTATAGGGTTAAAATCAATGTAAGCTGCTTAACAAAGCAGTCTAGTTTCATTTGTTTGTTCCTCTGTGCATTCAGTTTGTTAAATTTTATAAAGTGATTTACTAGGTTAGCAAATAACTAACCAAATTGACAAACTGCTTAAAGTAGTGAAATAGCAATTCCAAACTCAGGACTCAATTAAGAAAAACATTCATGAAAATTAGAAAATGTTCTCTGAATTCTTTTCTACTTGAATATTTATTAGAACACCACTATCTCTGAAAATAAATGACCCTTATTCTTCAAAAGAATGAATATTTGGTAGGTGTGACCTATAAGAATCACTTTTTTACACATCATCAGTTACATGTCCATCATAGTTAATCTTAGGGAGTTTCTATATCCCACAACACGAGCTTTTCCTTAACCACTTAGCCGTAAGCAAAGATCTCCTAAAACTTAGAACAACACAGTCAATTCTTTCTATTCAGTACTTTCCATAGAATGATTTCATCATTCCTCATCTTTGTGTTAGAAATGAATTCCTTCATGACCACAGTTGGAAAAAGGTTCTAAAGGTATTTTTTAACCAGTATTTATTTAGGTTTTATTATTGATTCAGGCAGGAAATACTTGAGACTGACTACATTATCAGAAAACAAATGAAAGAATTTTTAGAATCTAAAAGTAATTTTATTTCTGCTGTTTTGGTTGTACATGCCACAAAAAGCAAAACTTTAATATATCTTAAGTGAAACATTATAAAAATTCAATATACAATAAAATTATAATTTCTCTGAAATCAAAGGAAAAATATTCATAAGGCTAAAATAGCAAGAAGGTTCAGACTGAAGTGGAAAAAAGGATTTGGACCTGCTCCTGAGGTCAGTCAAGGGATCTTTCTCTCTCTGTCTCTCTCTCTGTCCATGTCTCTTTCTCTCTGCCTCTATCTCTATCTCTGACTCATCTCATTGCATGCACACATCACGCGCCACTGAAAATAAGAATAATCTATGGACCTGAAACATACAGACTGTAAAAAGTAAACCCAACAGGGAGACAGTGAAAATTAAAATAGCTTTCTCCTTCTCTCTTTTTATTTATTTTTTTGTTTTATAAGAACTTGTAACTTGAAAACACATTTTCTTAATCTAGTAAAAAGAGGGGTAACAGCAAGAAATATATACAACAAACAGTTAAGTAAAAAGTGACAAATATTCATGTCTTAGATCTGGTTAAAAATTTTATAGGACCCTAGATTGTTATAATGTAAATTCTGTAAAGGTTCAATACCCTGTGAAACCAATATATGAATCCATTAGCATATGAAAGAAGAAATCACTTTATTTTCCCAGTTGTCATTTGCTCCTTATTAGGAAGAAATATTAAAGATATATATATATATATATATATATATATATGTATATGCATATTTTTAGTCTTTTCCATTAATGTAAGAGCATGAAAATAACAATTGTATATGATACAGTCCACATTGGATTGATTCTCTCCCTGGTGCTGCACTCATGAGCTGTGGAACCTTCTGGAAACAATTTACATCCCTTTGACAGTTTCCCCATATGTGAAAGTATCAAGTGTCAATGAATGGTGATTTTCTGGGTGTTTTTTTTTTTTATAAATTGCTGACATGTTCAAATATTAAACATTTTGAAGTGCTTTAAACACTATCTATTTTGATCTGTTAATAAACTATTTCCTACTAAGTAGAACAAAATCAGATACTTTACAAGGTTTATTTATGCTTTGCAAAGTATTAGAATTCCATTTGGTAATTTATGCCTTTGCTAAAGTAAATTCATAAAATGATTCCTTCCTCATGATGCATTAATAAAATTTTGAACATAGAGAAAAGTAGAGCTCTGGTATAATTATCTAGATAATCATAGTAATATTATTTTGTTTTGGAAAAGTGACAAACTATTTTACCAAACAAAATTAAAGAATTTGCTTCACTTCTCAGTTTTTAACTTCCACTTACATTTGTTGCCCATTTCTTTCCAAATGTAATAATAACCATTCATTTGGTGCCTATTAAGTGCAGTTAATATAAATGTATTACCTACTATTTTCTCTGATATTATCAAAGAATTTTTTATGTAACATTTAACAAACAAATAAATTAGAACCCCTATTTACTCTTTGTACCTGGAAAGACATTTTTGAGTTTACAATTGGTTTTATATAATCTTGTCTGGAAAATACTTACAGGTAGTTTTGCCTCTTTTCACAGTTGCTCAGGAGGAAAAACTACTTTTTCATTAATTTGCAAGCAATGAACTCAGTTCTAAATTCCTACTCTTAGTTTTTGTGAACTGTATATGTTTTCTAAGTGACTTTTTATGAATTTGTCTTTCAGTATTTTAAGACGTGCATTACTTTGTTTTTCTAAGTATTTGTTAACATTATTTAAGTAATGACCATAAACACATACGAGTAGAAGTACAGAAGTAGTGACATCCATGTTCATGGTTTTTGAGCAGCAATATTCAGCACATCATCTTAGAACAGTGCTACAGTTTCATTTGTGTGAATGTGAATAGTCAATATAAATGACTGAAAGAAACTGAAGATCAAACTAGAGCCTTCCAATGATGCTAGGTGATGGCAGTGAGTTCCAGCTCACGGTCACCAAGGGATCATGAGGGGAAACTGTAACAGATACTCTATGGGGTACCACTGCTAAGCTACAGTGTTGAAGGACTGGATGATTTTGTTTTACACAGGTAGCACTGGTGTTTAACATGCACTTGTGTAGTGGCACTGTGGTAATATGTTAAATAAAGCTCTTTCACTTTATCTAAACAATTCGTGAACCTAGCCATATACTTTGGGATTTTAATGAAAAAAGAAAGCAATTAAATTGGCTGTTAGATGGAATTAAATCGTTTTTCAAATCTGTCTGTCCAACCAAATGATTGCTATAATAAAGGTAAGTGTTCAAAGAAGTCACAGCAAAAAATCACTCACAAATCCACAAGAAAAAGTTTCTTCCTCTGAGTTTTGGTCAATATTCTCTGTTGGGTATAAGGAAGTTATGGGTAAGGAAAAGCGAGTCTGATGAGAAAAGTCTGCATTCATTCACTTACCGAAATAACAACTACAGGATATAAAATGGAAAGGTTGCTTTCCTCAAGCATGCGCAGTAATTTCTGGGTGTTATGAAAATCAGTTGTCATAACCTGAAAGACCAAGAAAGCCAAAAGAAGTTCTTAAAAGATAAAGAGAAAATGGAAAGATCTAATACCACATTCAAAATATTTATCAAGTGTATTTTCAAACAATTTAAAAGAATACCCATAAGCTAAATATACATATTAAATTAGAGTTTCTTACTAATTCAAACATACATATCTTATAGTCTACTCAATACCTAGTATAAGATAAAAATTAAAAACACTGTCTAAAGAAATACTACTGTCTTCATTATGGGCATTAGTTTGTTAGAAAATGTTATTTCCCTATTTTAAATGAAAAAAATAAAATTTCTAAATACATACTAAATAAGGCATCTCATATATCAACATTTCACATTCAAATATTTAAAGAACCAGAAAAATTAGTACTTCTCTTTGATAATGCATTTGTTCAGATCTTTGACTTTTTTCAATCATTTGTATTGACTACTCACATTCACACAAACGAAACTGTAGCACTGTTCTAAGATGATGTGCTGAATATTGCTGCCAGCATGACATGGATCCCCAGATGTGACTTTTACATGCTAGGACAAAATGGATATAGAAAAAGTTCACAAACTGGATAGAAATAAAAAAAAATGAACATAAAACAATTTTGCATACAACTACATAGGAGATACATAAAGCCCAGCAAAATACAGAAAAAATAAATTCAGGCTGAATTGTATCGGGTTATCAAGACAAAGACATTTCAATTAGGCTATGAACATATACCCATTTACTGTACTTGCTAAATACTGAGCAAACAAGAATATAATAAATTGCTTCAAATAAGAAAAATGCAGCAAAGATACATTCAGAAACAGACAAGTAGTCTGTTTTAGTTTTTTACAATTCACTTATTTAATTTTTGCAGAATGAGAATGAACCCAAAGCCTTTGCACTAAGCCCACCCTTCCCCCTTGTTGAAACAGGATCTTGGTAAAGTGGTAGGTTGCCCAGGCTGTGATCCTCCTGCCTCAGCCCCCCCGAATGCTGAGATTACAGGCATAGACCACCAAGCCTCACTCTGGTTTACCTTACATATTAAATTTATAGCACAGAATGCTAAAAGACTACAATAGAAAAGTTGGTGAGACAAGGATGTTTGCAAGATTCTGGAAGGAAGTTAAATAACATAATTACAAAGTACAGAAATCACTAAACCTATAATGACTTAAAACATGGAATACAAAAAGAAATCATAACAGTGTCCATTAGAGAGAGAAAAAAAAAACTTGAACTTAGGCAATAATAATTGATTTTAAAGACTGCCAAAGTAAATAGAGATAGTCTCAAACTTAGAAGGAATGCCGTATATATTATTTAACTTTTCTGAGTAAGATTTTTATTTCTTATAACTTAATACTCTACTTCAAGTTCTTCCTATTACAACAGTATGAACAAAAATTTAAAAATTACTACACAAAGGATCTGTTATAATGGTATCTTTGCTCCAATAATTCCATAGAACTTACATTTCAGTGGTTCATGTTGGCATTCCTTTTGGAATACTTTACAATTTACAGTTACAAAACACAATGCTGTATTTAACTAAAACATCAAACTGAACCTGTAAGGCCATTATCTATTAAACAGCTTAATTTTTCATAACTTCGACAAAATATTGGGAAATGAGAAAGGAAAGATTTCAAGCTCTTAGCTTTATTATAGAAATTAGTTGGATTATAAATTCTAAGAAATTTATTTAAACTTAAAATTTGTATTCGACACAAAGTTCAAGAACACTTAAAAAACAACCTTCCACGCCACCAGTTATATGTAGGACACTATAAAAGACGTCAGCTTTCACTGTGAGGTGTTAACTTTGATCAGGGAGTCACAGCTTCTAGTCTTCTAGATTTCACAGGGAGACCATTTTTCTTTAGGTCTTTTATGTTCCTATTTTCAAAAGTATTAACAAAAGTATTAGTTACTTTGCTCTAGACTGTCTTCAAGAATGTTTGCACACATAGTGGGTAGACTTGTAAAAATAGACATGTCTCTTCCTAGGACAGATTTACTTATTTTCCAGAAAACAAAGAGAAACCAGTCTCCAAAGAGTAGATTTCCATGTGATTTCAGGGTAAACAAAAAAAAAAGATAATGAGTCTTGAGACAGAAGGATGAACTTCTTTGCCAGCAGCCCATGTTGTAAGGCCAAGCCTCCTAATATCAAGGTTCTTTTTACAGTAAGAAACCCTAACTCTATCTTTCTGTAGGATCTGAAATTTAGAAAATCAGTGCTACTTTGTTTTTCTAGAGGCCCAGGCATTCTGCCAATTATCTAGGGCACTACGTCACACTCACTTTTTTGTATGCGAGTAGGGTATAACCTCAGATTCTGACATGCTTCTGACTTGACAGACAGAAAACAAGACATCATCAGATCTTAGCTTCCACAAAGACACGTAAGTGTCCTGCACTTAGAAAAACAACTTACACTACAAATTCCTTTTGAATATAAATAAATGAGGCCTAGGATGAGAATGAGAGACATATTCATCATATTCAGCCTTTCAAACAAGACAACAAAAAAATGTGTAAAAACCCTTTAAAACAGGCCTTGGAATGCATAAGGGCAGAAACAGTCACATCTTCAACAACCATCAAATGCTTTACAAATAGTTCAAAATTTTGTCACAGTTTTTTTAAAGGAAAAAGATCTTGTATCAAAAAACAATGTATACATGTCCTTACAATTGGCAATGTGGAAAAAATTTTAAAAGGTAAAAAACTAAGTCATTCAAAAATACTACTCCAAAGGAAGTCACTTTGAACACTAGATTGGTACAATTCTCTACCAATAATATATGCAGTAACTTGAAGGACAGAATTGTAGATTTTATTAAAATGAGATTGTACTACTCATGCCATTTTTAATTACTTAATTTTAATGAAACAAAGCCAAATATAGTAAAAGTGAAGGCATTGCTAAACTCTTCAAACAATTCTCCACATTCAGGGATGCTAGTTTCTAAAGGCTAAAAAGAGGGAATGGGCACATAATAAAGGTATGATAAAGACTTTCAATGAATCCCCAATTCATTTATAAGTCAGTATTGACTTATGTAAGGAAGAAGTAACACCTCTTCATTTTCACCAACAGTCTAGTTCTCATATTTTTATCCTCTTAAGGTTTATTAGATTTGTGTTCTATATTATAGCTGTAATTTACATATTTTAGACACATAATTCAAGAACATGAACTTGTAAACAATATTCTCTACTTCTGAATTATTTAGTTTTATTCATTTCTTCATTGGGTGAATATCACCTGTAAGTTTTTGTAGGTATTTCTGTTTTGCTTCTTTATATAGTTTTCACCATATTTTCATTGCTTAAGCTTTTGCTTTTGTACTGTAAAAACTGCTGAACTATGACTGAAAGTTTGCTTTACGCTATGTTTCCCTTATAGATTTGTAGTTAATCATGGAACATTCAAATCTAATGAAATAAATGTGGAAAAAAACCTATGACTCCTTTTTTGTCCCCCAAATATCACATCTGTTTATTCTGTAGAATTTAGAATCTGAATTCAAGGTATAAAATGCTGGTATGAACAGCTATTTGAAGAAAATGAGACATTATGGTAGCCATTGTGGTTTCTTATCATCAAGTTTTGAAGTCCAATAATGCTTTTATTCTTTGATTTGACTGCTTTTAGTCTGTTTTCTATTATATTGGGAGCCATTGAAGCTGGACATTGAACACACATGCAGGGCTGCAGAATGGCCTGGATGTCAATGGACTGAGAACAAGGAGACCCAAAGGGCAAGATAAGACCACAGCTGAGGACACCTGTCTCCAACCCCAATTAACAAGATAGAGATTGTAGCTGCAGGCATTTCACTCCTGTAGTGAAAGTCAACCTGGAGATTTTCTCCTAAAATACTTCTAAATTAACATAATCTGTTACTTAGAAAAATCCCTGAACCACTCCCAAGATCCTTCTCAGTTTCCTGGGTTTTCCACTCTAATCCCTTCCTTGTTTGAAAACTAAATAAATAGGGGCTTCCCAGAGACACTGTCTGTCTCAATCCCTGGAGTCTTGAACTCTGTTAGAGGGTTTTGACCCCCCTGGAGCCCTAAAATCACACCACTTGTCTCATATTTATTTAAGCCTTTGCTGTACACTCATTTCG
>RJWT010031649.1:0-14324 GCA_004365215.1 Cuniculus paca | reverse complement strand
AGGTTTTTTTACGCTTCGCACATGCCACTTCCTCAACTGGCACCTCCGCCCTCAAACCCTCAAATTCATTTGTATAAGACCTGTTCCCCACAAAGGTCTGCTAAGACTTCACTGCTCCTGGAAGCCTTCGTTGGCATACCAAAGATAGGGCTTACTGCTTCTCCTCACTAGGCTCTCAGGGAACTCTATATGCGAGCCCTGATTCTTCTGTGTTGTCATTGACCACAATTGCCTCCACCGTAAGACCAACTAGACTATAATTTTTTGAAAGCTAGACTGTTTCCTGTTCATTATAGTCTGCTTGGAATCCAGTACTTAGCACACGGTAAGTGCTCCATTAAATGTATGTCAGCTGAGCAAGTCACATTTGAAATGCTGTTAAATAGAATACAGCCACCCTCAAGGTGCTCTTCCTATGTTTTTTGCATGCACTTTAAAAGTATCTTCAAAGCGTATTCGTCTCAGCTTTTAAAAGAGGAGCAGCACAATGGGGGTGCTCTGAATTCACCTCCCCAGCTCACTGCCTACAGAGTCATCTATTGAAATGTTGTAGAACTTTCCTCATCCCTAGTTGACATTTGATTGTTATATTAGCTAAAGGGAGTCTATTTGAAAGAAGGAAGTGCTCAAAATGCATCGAATTGAAAATCATGTTCATGGTCATGCTGAGGATGTGCGTTTGGATCTTGGCATAGGCCCAGATATCATTTACAGTATTTAGTTTTTTCTTTCATATCATTGCAAGTCTGAAACCAAGACCTATCCCTTGTGTGGCATTCAAATTCTTCCCAGTTTCTACGTGGTAGGTGGTCACTTAAGTGAGTAGGTTCTGGAGGGCTACAAGTGAGGCAAGATTGGCTGGTGGCTGGCAAGTGACTGAGGGGTTGTTTGCATGGTGAGTCAGAGGAGATGGGTGGGGAAAAAATAGAGAGCTGTGGGGAGCTGCAAGAGCCGTGCAAAGTCAGATGGCATCTTGCTAGCTTGAGTCGTGGGCACGTTATTTTCAAGTCATGACCTCTAGTGGGCTAAATAGAGCAGCTATGTTTTTCTGTGATCCAAGATAATCTTAAATCTCATTGCAGAAAACCTAACCTTGGCTATTCTGTTTTTTTTTTCCAGTCTTTTCCATTTTGAACTCAGTCAATTCAGAATTTCCTCTCTCCTTCATTCTCTTAAAGATGACCTCAAAGTTTTGGTATCATGTGCTTGGCATCATGGCTTTGGGGATGCAAGAAATATTAGGTCTCTCATTGTTGAACATCTCTTCACACTCACGTCCACTGAGAGGAAACTGATCAGTACCATTCTAGAATTGTGCATCCCTCTCTGCCTGCATGCATGGTATGTTAGCAGCACTGTCCTGGTCTTAAGGTGTTAGGCTATGTCGTCTGCATCCTGCTTGTGCCCATCCTGAGGTTCCTTCATTTCTGCCACCTTCTCTTAGCTAATTCTCCAAGCCCCTGGCATCTCACGTAGTAGGGACTCTTGAGTAGCTGACTGAGATGCTGTCTTCCTTCTCCCATTTCATCACTAGTTTTTCTCTACTGCTTCCATCCTGTTCTGTCAAGTGAAGGGAATGGGGAATTCTACAACACTGCTCACCTTTCCGGGCTTCTCCTGGGAAATAAGTAGAAATGAAAGCAGTGTGAGACAGGGAATTCTTCTGTTTTGTTCACTGCTGAAAGTTCAGTGCTTGGAACAGTGGCTAGCTAATAGTGGGCCTCAAGCCAGACTGCTTGAAGGAGTAGAAGACTTGGTACCTCTCTAGTCTCCCCAGATCCCAAGACTTGACTGGACAGGCTCAGAATGCGAGAACTTGCTCATCAAGGCCATCTCACTTTCCTTATCAGCATTTAACTCTTGCTGCTGCTTCTGTTTATCTCGTTACACTGTGGAGTCATAGGGAAGAAGACTATGTCTGTTAATACTTCACTCATCTCCCTCTACTCCTGGATCCCCAGTTCCCAACACAACGCTGGTCCATAGCAGAAGGTCAGTTCATCCTTGTTGAGTTGAAATACTGGATGAATTGGAAACTGGCAAGACATTGAAGAGAAGAGCAGAAGCTTGGAAGATGGCTTGAGGGTAAAGATGGAATGGGATATGGAGACGGCATGCGCAGGATTATTAGTTCTTTGTTGAAACCGCATCCTCTTCAATAAAGTCATACCATTGTTAATTTTGATACTTGTAAAGATTGCTGCTGTTACATTGATTGATTAACAGTATGGTAGGTACTCCCTAGACCCCAAATAAGTAACCCTCTAAATTAAAGGCAAAACCAAGAAATTGTTCAGCTTACATAAACATAAACTGAAATAGCTATCAACAACTAGATGTTAATTGCAAATGAGTTGTAAAGTTCCAGAAGGAAATATTGGAATATTTGATTTCAATTCAACAAATACTTATCTTTTTCCTACCACGTGTCAGGCACAGAGGCAGGCATGGCAGACTGTCTGCCCTCCAGGAGCTTCTGTTGTGAAAATAACAGATAACGTGAATAAAATAACTATCAATTGTAACACATGCTGTGAAGGAAATAAATAGGGAACTTCATAAAGTGATGATGAAAGTGTCAGCTTTAGTTAAGGTGGTCAGAGAAGGCTGCCTGCAGAGGTGGCAGTCAGATGAGATTAGGGTGCAGAAACCTGGGGTTGGTAACTTGCTTCTACAACTGCTTGGGGGGCCAGTGTGACTGGACTGTAGCAGACAACAAGCCTTGAACATAGGTCATCACTGAATATGCCCAGCCTCTTAATAAATTTTAGAAGAAATCTAGTAGTTGACCTTTTGCCCTTGTTGCCAATTACAGTTCAGTGCATTCAAACTACTGCTTAATTTTCCCTGAAGCTAGCAGTTTTAACAAAATGTAAATAGTGATACTTGACTTTTCCTCTTCATATCACCATCTTTGGATGCTTTAGTGGGCATGTTATTCAACTTCCCATCACTATAATATCTGAGGTGATTAACGTGTAGAGAAAGGGTTTATTTGGCTCATAGTTTGGGAGGTTTCAGCTCATATTTGGCTAGCTTTGTGGCTTCTGGGCCTGGCTCAAGACAGCACATCATGGCAACATTGTGTGGTGGAGCAAAACAGAAGGGGTTGGGATCCCGTGATCCCCCAGCGACTAAGAACCTCATGCTAGGCTCCACTTCTTAAAGGTACTACCTCCTCTCTCTTATACCACGGTGGAGGCCAGACCTTTAACACATGGGCCTTTGGGGTGCATTGAAGAGCCAAACTATAATGGAAAGCTAGGCAAAGTTGATAGAAAACTGATTTCTAATAGGTTGATTAATGTTATGCAAATGTTTTGTTTTCCTTTCCAAAATTTTGTAGTATCTCTTCATGTATGTGTGCATGCATGCAGCAGTGCTCTACAAAGATAGTCTAGAAGTACCTAAAGAGGTCTGCAGCAGGTGTTTCTTTTGTGTTGTTGGATCAATATGCAGAGTAACAAAATGATAAGCAGAGGACTACAGTAATTACAATCCCTGATAAGCCAAGGTTACAGCAATTACAGAGCTCAACTGTGGCTCTTGCCAAGGTCAAATGTTTAAAGAACCGTGGATTAAAAAGGTGTTTTCTTCTTTGAAGGTATTTGATTCTTTTAACCTAGAAAACCCCAGAGAGAAGTCCTCAATGCTGGACAATGACAGTTGCCAGTCCTTTGCTATCTATAAACTTGGAAATGCTTGTTCAGAAATTGTGTCATTAAATTGTGATGATTTTGTAATAGGCATATCTTAGCTACCATTTCTCTCCACACTTTGGCTGTGACTTCTAACAGCACTTTTGCCCACTCATTGTTAAGGTAAAGGGAGAGGGAGACCATCATCAGCACCAGTCTGCAAATGACGTGATCATAAGTCTCAAAGTAACTAATTAGAATCACATGATTCTTCAGTCTCAGAATGTGAGTTAATATGGTAACTTTAGCTCTGCCTGGCTACAGGTGTGTATTAGGGCATTAAAATGGGAATCTTTCTGCTTCCTTTGTTTTAAGTCCTAATAATAAAAAATATACCAGATATCAAGTCCACATACAGAGAATTTTAAAGAAATGAATGAAAACGTATCCCAGGACTCCTGAGCCCTACTCCCCCCTACACACACATTTCGCAAATTTTATAAAAGGACAGTGTGATGGAAGAAGAGTCTGGTGAGGAGGTGGGTGATGAGAGTTCTTGGGAAGTAGCTGTTATCAGGCTGTGAGTCTTGCCTTTCCCTCTCTGGGTAATGGTGGGAAGACTGTTCCTCCCTAAGCCAATCCCAATGACAGAGGCTTTGAAATATGTTCCCTGGAGTGGGAGACTCCAAGAGCTAGCACCTGACTCATGTCAGGGATGGTATTCAGGATTCAACTCAGTTCCGGGACAGGAAAAGCTGGTCAGTTGCTTTGGTCATGGAGCCACAGAAACGCTGTGAATTGGGACTGGCCTGTGGCCCCAGAGGGTTAAGAGGAGAGAAAGCCATTATGATCATCCTGGGTCTTGTCTAGTAAGGCTTCTCAGATGGCAGAAAGACACTAGAGGTCTGAGGGGTAGGTGCCCATAGCTCTCTGGAATAGACAGGCATTCGGTCCAAACCTCAGAGCCATCCTGACTTACTCCTTTTTCTCTTATCAACTTTGCCTTCAAAATAAAAATGCAAGTACAGTCAAGTTACTTCCATTGCAGTCACTCTGATCCTCATTATTCCCTCAGGGGGATATTGTAGTGGGCTCCTAACTTGTGACCTTTCTTCTTCCCTTGTCCCCTATAGCTTTTCTTGTCCTACCCCTTCTCCTCACTCATTCTGTCATAGCCATCTCAGGCCCCTGTGTGTTCCTGGAACCCCCTGCCTATGGGTGTCTGCAGTGACTCTGCCTTGCAACTGGAACACTGCCTGCCTCTGCTCCGCATGATTTTCTCTCTCACCTCCTTTGGTTTATGGCTTAAATGTCACCTTGACAGTGAGGTCACTCAGATCACCCTACATTCAACACTAACATTGCCCCCATGGCCTCCCCTGCCAGTCTGCTCATTCCCTGGCGCTCTCTATGCTCCTTAACTGCTTTATTTTCCCCCATAGAATTTATCACTGTCTGACTTACTATATATAAATCCTCATTTAATTATTCATTTCTTCTTCTCCCACTATATAATGGAAGCTCTAAGAGGGCAAAGACTTTGTCTTTTTGTTCACTGTTGTATTTTTAGTACCTAGAATAGTATGTGACACACTGCCTAATAAATATCTTTGAATGAATGAATGTATGAAATGAAAGGTGCAGAAGGAAGAGAGGGACTAGTCAATCTTAAATACCACAGAGATGTCCTGAGGCATAGGGTTGAAATTTTTCCATTGGATTTAGCAATTAAGAGGTCAGTGATAGCCTCAGAGGACAGCATCATTTGAGAGGTAGGAAAGGAAGAAAATTGTTTTGTTCTGAGGAATTGAACAGCAAAGAAAGAAGTGAATTCAATGGGAAAAATTACTTTTCAAGTGTATCTGGGTGAGTGAAGCAGAAGATAAAACACAACCAAAGGGGTCTAGGGAAGTATTTAAATGGAAGGATTGTCCTCGAAAAACTAAAGCAGAATGACCCAGCAACCCTACTTCTGGGTGTCTGTTCAGGGGGAATGAGATCAGTGTGTTGAAGAGCCTGTGTTCATTGCAACATTATTCCCAGTAGCCAAGATACGGAATCAAGGCAAGTGTCCGTTAGTGTCCTCCGATGGATGAATGGATAGAGAAAAAGTGGTTGGAATATAGAATAGAATACTATTCAGCTTCAAAGAGGGGAAGGGAATTTGTCACTGGCAGCAACGTGGATGAATCTGGAAGACATTATTTTAAGAGCAATAAGCTAGACACAAAAAGACACTTCTGGGATGAGGAGTAGCTCAGCGGCAGAGAGTTTGCCTAATGTGTAAGGCTGAGTTAAATCCACAGTAATGTCCCTTAAAATAATAATTGGGGGTTGAGAAGAGTTAGGATAAGTTGAACCAAGCCTAAATGTCCCACATCAGGGAACTGCGTAAAGAGCTGCCCAGGGAGCACTAACAGGCTCTCGCATTCACCGGATCAGAGCCAGCATTTGAGTACCTGCCATCCCGAAAGCTCAGAAGGACGTGTTGTCCAAAGCAGCAGCAATGAGCAACAGATAGAGGAGCATAATGGAGGAAGAGGCAGACACTGTCTCCATTCTCCCTGTCTGCTCGAACACCCTGGAGGAGGTGACCTGTAAGTGGTAGACCTCAGGATGAGGGGAGGGAGAGCAGTAAAGGAGCAGGCCAGAAACAAGGAGCAACCAGTGTAAATGCAGAGGTCAGACAGCACAGGATTTGCAGAGAATCTCAGCTGCAGAGTGGCCAATGTGTGGGGCAGCCAAGGAGAGGCTTAGGAGAGCTGAAGCTCCAATTAGATCCCACTCAGAGATCTCACTCCACCCGCCATCTCTCTTAACCACACTTCTATATTTTCTCTCTTTGATCTCTGTGCTAATCTTTGAATGATTTCTCTGTACCCGGCTTCCAGTTCCCAAGTTTCTACTATTCACCAATTTATTTTAAATTTTCAGGTTTTTTTATTTTCGTTTATAGAAGTTGTACTTGAATTTTTATCATACCTTCTTAGTTTGGGTTTTAAAATCTCTTATTTCTCGCTCCTCTTTCAGAAACATTTAATTTCTTTAGCCACAGTAAATATACCTGGCTATTTTATCTTCTGTTTCTAATTCCAGTGCTTAAAGGTTTGCTGTCCTAATTTGACTGCTTTATTACTCACAAGCACAGTGCATAGTGCATGGTCCATCTTCAAGATACTGTATAGTTTTCATGAATGAAAATATGTGGAAGAGATGCTAGAATAAAACTAGTAAACAAAATATAAATAGGTTGCAGTATAGTGCTCTAATCATATAATAAAAAGATACACAAAGGACTACAAGAACAAGGACCATATAGCTGTCCCTGTCTGGGTCGGAAAATATGGTGCATGCCATCTTTCATATGCAATAAGGTGTTTCCAAAAGACCATACTTGCTGGTATAATATTTAGAGCTTTAATAATTGTCTTCTTGGCAAATGTTGAATAATAGAACAGTTCACACTTCATGAGAAAAACACTTTATCAGAATTCAGTTCTTAAATGATATTTAATGGTGTGTTTAGCATTGTAGACTTATATACAGGTTTTACTCTGTGCTGAAGTTACAGAGTTTATGTTTGGTCTGTACACCTAATGGGGGAAATGCTTGAGACTTACAGTTCTTTATTTATCATCCTCTTTCCAGACTACAACAGTTCTCTTGGTCTCAAATGCTGTCTGCTAAGAATCACTGTGCCTGCAGTCTTTAACTACAGGATTTGGGGCCAAGAGAGACCACCTAGTTTGTCCAGGTTCCCATCCACTTCCAGTCAGTGTCGTGATGGGAACAGCTTGTAATTCCACTTCTTCAAACTGTTCCTTCCATCAGTTCCCAGTTCAGTTAGCCTAGTGTTCACTGTGGGCCAGGCACCATTTCAAGTATCTCATATATTTAATTCATGTCAGAATTAAATCTCTTGCTTCAGCTCTTACTCATCTATTTTAGTCACTGTTTTATTGTCATTATATGGATGTATCTGAGGTCAGCAATGCTTACACTGTCAGGCACCTTTTGGCTGGGCCTGGAGTATGCCTTTTAGAATAGGGAGAGCTCCCACATGCCAGAGCCTAGGTGCCATTTAACTCCAGCTTAAGAGGCAGGGAACACTGGAAGGGGCAGTGACCACCAACTTTGCCAGGGCATTTCAGCATCAGTTCTTTTGACTGTATTCTGTTGGAGAAAATTGTCATTTTTCTTATTGGTGAAACTTTATAGTACAAAATTCAATAATGAACACTCTGTGTAATCCATTCATTATGACCCATATTCATGGCATGGAAGTCTTTGTCCCCTACTTGAAGAGATTTTTAAAAGTAATTTTATATCTTTTTTCTATGAAAAATTAAACCATTATCTCAAGTTTACATTGAAAGAAGTAGTAAATATACTCACCATATTTTATAGCTATTTTCAGGTATATTTTCTTCTTTTAATACTTGGGTGTAATATACACTGCAGTTAAAATGTAATGATATAAAGTGAAATGAAATTCTTAAGACCTGCATTTATATGTAAATACAGATACAGTGTTAACACAGGATATAGGGAGACTATAGCTATTCTGATTATGCTAATTTAGAGTTTCATGTGTGTACTACAAGAAAAAGCATATTAAGATTTTATGTCACACATGTTATTTAAGTTTCACATTCAGTGTCCATCTTAACGTAGTGCCTTGTCTATCTTAAACCAATATATTAATGAGCAATTTAAATCACTCCTGTTTAATAATTTATAACTATGGCCTTTTAGCAAAATGACCTTATTATCTTGAGCTCCTGTTTCCTTTGATTCATTTAATTACTAGAGCAAAAGCTCCTTCAGTTACACATTTTTAAACTACAGAAAGACGTATTTTGGCATCCATCTTTTGTCATGCCTGCCAGCTCTCTACTTTGTAGCTGTAATTGGATCCTATGTGTCAGACCAACAAGAGAATAGAGCACAGCAATAGCTCTGTTGGAACATAACACCCATTATTAGATTCACAGTAATGAATACAAAATAATATACAATGGTAATAACCGTACCTGAAACAAGGCCATAGAATGTTAAAAAATAAAAAAGAGGTACCAACAATGTAAAATGGTCCTATCTGTAGGCAAAGTCTCTTAACTCAGAACCAGACCTAACAGATTTCATCATCTGCAAACTGGCAAAAATACTCTTAGTGTTTCTAGCAACATGCCTATTGTCTTTTGTCCTTAGGCTCCAAGCATAGAAGTGTGTTGCTTGGTGCTTGGTTTTCTCTTCCTTCAGGCATTTTTGTGATATCTGTGTTTAAATTTACAGCCTGAAGTCTTCTTACACAGAGAAGCAGCTTCTTCCTAAAGGAAAAGTATCAACAATAATCAAACTAGCTCTAAAAAGACTGATGTTTCGGGTCCTGTTTTGCATTAATCAAGTATATTGGCAGGTATAAAAGTGTGGTACAATAAAGAAAACTGGTCCATTCTCATAATTTAATACTGAGCTTCCTGTCTAGGAGTCAGCTAGATAGATACTTGAGAGCAAGGCTCTGACATTCAGGCTTAAATTGAAAGAAAATGAGAACCCAGATATAAAGCAAGCCAACCAAATTAATTCACTCTGTGCTTCTCTCAGCTTTTTCAGTGAAATTCAGAGAAATTCACTCCTAGAAAGGTTGGGAGCCCACCTGAAACAATCACGTTAGTGTTTACAGAGTCTGTGTTTCTGTGTGTGTTTTATGTGTTCATGTTCAGACATACAAAGGCAGCATTTGTTGCCATTGTCTGTCAGGTCCCTTCAAGTTCCTGTGGGCTTCTAAAAATTTTCCATGAATGCTGTCTGTTCTTTATGTGTGTTCAAGAAAACATTTGCACAAAGCCCTCCTATGAGAAGATAAACAGGCTCAGCTATATAGGTGGCGGTGTCCTTACTCAGATTGACCTCCTCTTACTTGCCCTGTGTCTCTCAGAGCAGCAGTAGGCACAAATGGAGTGAGCCCAAGGTGGTCTGAGTCACTTGGCAGTTCGGGACATATACACACCTTGAGCTGTTAGAATTGCTAATAAAGTAGAACTTGGTGCAGCTAGATCTGCCGTTCCTTTTTGTTCTTTCTCTTATTCCATTTTTAAAAGAACACTGGTAATTACATTCAGGAATCTGGGGTTCCAGTCTCAGGTTGTGGTGTGATCCTGAGCGAGTCTCTTGACCTCTGGGGCCTCAGGTTCTCGAGTGAATCATCAAGGGGCTGGATTAGGACGTCCTCTCCGACCTCTGCTTTTTCTGCAGTTGAGGTCATTTTAATGACTGAGAGTGACTCACTGAACAAATACCCATCAAACAATGCTAGTCACCTATGTGCTGAACACCCACCTAAGGGGTTTGCAGTACACTGGAGGTGAAAGATCTGTAAACAAGAAATTATAACAGATTATAAACATATATGCTGCTTTGTCTCCAGCACTTAGAAAAATGCCTGACACGTCACTACATTTAACATTTGTCGAAGGAGTAATATTTGAAATAATGACATCAATGAAAAAAGTGCAAGTGTTCACATTCTATTCATTATGCAGTGGTGAAGAAAACAAGGATTCACTTTAACTTGGAAGATAAAAAGGGATTTCACAAAGGAGATAGTTTTTGAATTGGGCCTTGAAGAGTGAAGTCATTTTTGATGAAAACAAGAGTGAGGAAAAAAGGTATCTAGGCTGAAAGAACAGCATGAACAAAACCACAGTCTGCCTAAGGGACACCAACCTGGAAGATGGAAATCAGTTAGTAAGGGGAAGGAAGAGAATTGTAGGCAAGAATGAACAGCTTCAGTGAAGGCTTAGTGCTAGGAGGGGCATGGAGTTTCGAGAACTAGAAGTATAGCTGGAGCATACAGTTTGGAATAGTGGTTGGTACAAGGCAAGAAGGATAAGTGGAGGCTGATTTATGTCAAGCTTGTAAGCCATGTCGAGCAGCTTGAAATTATTGGAAAGAACACAATTTTCATTTTACAAAGGTCACTAGGGCTAGGCTGTGTGGAGTGAACTGAGCACCAGGTCAGGACACTTAGAGGCTATGGTAGCAATCAGTGCCATCCAAATGACTGGAAAGTTAGCAGTCACAGTAAAAGAGCTAAAGCAAACACCTAAAGATGAGGGAAGCTGGAGAATGGTGAGAGCTGCCTGTGCAGAGCAATAGGTAGATATTTGGGGATAGAACTCAGCAGAGGTCAGGGCTGAGGACTGAAATGTCTGAATTACTTGCATCCAGGTAATAGTGCTAGTTCTAGTCTAAGTGCACTGATGAGAGATTGCAGAGGCAGAAAAGAGTTGAAGATGGACTGTCTGCATTTCAGAGGAAAGAGACCTAGAAAGAATATTGAGAAGATTCTTGAAAGGAGGAGAACCAGCAAATGAGTTACAAAGAGAGTGTCTTGAGATTTCTATTTCATTCCTCATCACTTCTGCCTGTCCGAATCAAGAGGTCTGCAGCCTTGTCTCTGCAGATTAGCTCTCCAATCTTTGCCACCCACTTTACTTTAATGACATTGAATGGTTTGTGCATACCACACAGGACAAAGTGCACAGCTGCTTTTTTTTGCTCAAGTTGTTCCACTTACTTGGGCACCTTCCCATTTTCTCTTGCCAGGCTCATTCTCATCCTTCTGACTTAGCCCAGGCAGTGCTGCTTTCTTTGAACGTCTTACACATCTTTGTACCTCTAAACCTGACACAGTGCCTAAATTTGTAGTTGTCCAGTACTTTATTTTGGCATTCAATAAACCTTAGAGGCCAGGCGTAATGATGCATGACTGTAATCCTGGCACTCAGGAGGCTGAGGCAGGAGCATCGCCATGAGTTCAAGGCCAGCCTGGATTATATAATGAGACCCTGTCTCAAAAATAAACAAACCTTAGAATCTGAATTATTTCATGGGTCTCCCAGTGAAATAATTCCTTATTTCTGTTCTCCTTAGCCCCAGAGCATTTTGTTTAAAGATGCAACAGTTGGGCCAGGGATTTAGCTCAGTGGCCTAAGTGCCTGCCTGGCGAGTACAATATTGTGAGTTTGATCTTTGGTGCTACAAAAAAAAAGATGCAACAGTTATTTTCCTGAAGTATTATCTCAGAATCTAGTCAGGAGACTAAAATCTGTACCATTTATGGTTTTACCAGCTTCATTGAGTTATAATTATCAATAAACTATGTATATTTAACTATTAAACTATGTGTGTATGTATGGACTATTACATAAATTTTTCTCTAACCCATGGGCATTTGATGTTTTAAAAGTTTTCAAATATTTAGGCATTTCTCTTAGATATACTGTTACTTATTTCTAAATCAATTCCATTTATTAGGTCAGAGAACTAATACAAGGCTTTTAAAACTTATTGAGACTTATTGTATAGCCCAGCATATGGCCTGTCTTGATGAATATATATATAAGTATCAAGCTATGATTGGGTGTGGTCTTTGTAACACTCCATTAAATCAATGTAGTGGATATGTTGCTTAAGTTTCCCAGACCTCTTTAGATATTGTTTATTTTATCAATTGAGAGAAGGGTATTGAAATGTTGGAAAGCTAAGCACTCTGGAGGCCAAGACAGCACTATTGCAAATTTAAGTCAGGCCTGGACAATTCAGCAACTTAGTGAGACCCTGTCTCAAAATTAAAAAAAAAAAAAAAAAAAGGACAGGGTAGGGGAGGTTTGGAGGGACTGGAAATACAGCTTAGTGCAAAGGTCCTGAGTTCACTCCCCAGGACTGCCAAAACAAAACAGCAGCAAGCCCTCCAACTATGAGTGAGTTAACTTTGTCAGTTTTTTCTTTAATTACACTATGTCAAGTTTTGCTTCATGGACTTTGCAACTCTGTTATTAGACATATTTACTTTTATGATATCTGTTATGTGTATAATGTGTATATATGTATATATATATCTGCTCTAGATGGTAGGCCCTTTTGTCATTATGAAATGTCTCCTTTTATTTCTGCTATCCTTGTCTTAAAGTCTGTTTGACAGCAATATATCTGTTCAGCTTTCTTAATGCTTTTTGTTGCATAATATTTCTTAAAAATCTTTCACTTTTAACCTATTTGTGATTTTGCTTTAAACGTATATTTGTTGGGCTAATTCAGTATTTTTTAGGTTTCCATTTAACTGTTAACCTTTTTAGTTATACATCTTTGGGTAAATGTTAGCGGTTTCTCTGGACATTAAATCACACATCCTTAAGTATTCACAGCCATTTAGAGATAATATTGTATCACTACTTTATATAAAATATAAAAATGTTACAACTATATAGACCTATTTACCTGTCATTTACACTATAGTTGTCATATGAATTATATTTATTTTTGTTAAGACTTTCCACAAATAGGGCCAGGGATTTGGCTCAGCGGCCTAAGTGCCTGCCTGGCAAGTGCGAGGTCGTGAGTTCAATCCCTGGTGCCGCAAAAAAAAAAAAAAAAAAAAAAGACTTTCCACACAAAGTTTTATTATTTTTAAACAATCACATACATTTTAAAGAAATAAAGATAAAAGCAGTCTTTTACATTTACCTACACATTTTCCCATTTCTGGCATTCTTCACTCTGTCTCAAAGATCCAACTTTCCATCTGGTATAATTTCTCTTTTAACTTTCAACAACAGTTCTTGTCATAAAGGCTGGCAGTTCACTCTCTTAGTTTTTGTTTATTTTATAATGTTTTTATTTTGCCTTCAATTTTGAAGGCTATTGTTACTAGTTATAGAATTTTATGTTGACAGTTTTCTTTTGGTTTCATTATTGCATTTCTTAAAAGATGGTCTTCTACTGTGTTTTTTAGCCTCCATTATTTCTGATGAGAAGTCAGCCATCATTCACCTCATTTTTTGTATGTGAAGTGTCACCCCACCCCTGCCCTGTGGTACTGGGGATTAAACCCAGGGCCTTTGCACTGAGCTACACCCCAGCACTTTATTTTTTATTTTTGAGACAAGATCTAAGTCACTAAGTGGCCCAGGCTGGGCCCAAATTTGTAATCCTCCTACTTTAGCCTCCTAGAGGACTGGGACTCCAGGCTTATGCCACCATGCCCATCTAAGTGTACTCTGGGTACTTTCTCTGGGTACTTCTGAGATTCTCTTTGTTATATTTAGTTATCAACAGTTTGACCATGATGATAATAAGTGGTTTTCTCTGCGGGTCCTTACCAGGCTCCCCACCTCTCTGTAGTGCTGTGGTGGCTCCAACCTCTGTCGTCTCATTTTCCAATTCACTAAGACTAGGCGTAGCCCGTGTAGAGCAGACTGGAACCCCTGTGATGAGTTGAAAAAAACAGACCACTCACTCAGTGCTCTTCTTTTTCGCAGTCTTGAGCCCTCCAGTTTCTGCCTACTTTTGATCACTCTCCTCACCTTGGAGATATTGGCTGATACTTGAACATTGTCTAAAGAGTCTAGGCAGTAGCTACAGGAGAATTGTCCCAATAGAAATTACTCTGCAATTGACATAAAATATAGTAGAATTTAATATAAAGACTGTTAATTAGGTATTGAAAACTAAAAAATCAAACAGAGAACACCAACATATCATGGAGGAAGTAGCTACAGGAATAAACTACTAGCTCTGAACTTAGGAAAAAAGAGGTCGAAATTACTAAAATGCAGAAGCTTAGAGGAGGCTGGAATTGATGTTACTAAGGAGGTATGTAAAGGTGCTTCTAAAAATGTT
>RJWT010031648.1:0-14330 GCA_004365215.1 Cuniculus paca | reverse complement strand
TCTACTTAAAGATAATTTTGTCTGGTTGAATTCCATGGCTTCCATGGTACTTCCATGAGGTTTTTGTTTTGTTTTGTCCTTTTGAGACAGGGTTTCATTACAAAGTTCAGGTTGGCCTTGAACTCACACTGTAGCACAGGCTGACCTTGAACACTCAGTGATCCTCCTGCTTCAGCCTCCTGAGTGCTGGCATTACAGGAGTGCACCACCACCTGGCTCCATCAGGTATTTTAAATATGATACTCTGTTGTCTTTTGCATAAATGTTCCTGTCAAAAAGTCTGATAATAGTCTGAAATTCTTTCTCTTATAATGTGGTCTTTTTACTTAGATAGTCCGAAGATTAGTATTTAAAAGAGACTTTTAGCTCTAAAACCATTAAAGTCTCACAGTTTTATTAGAGTGTGTCTTATCAATGACTATTTAGGGTTGCTCTAGGAATGTGATACACTCTTATTGTTTAACATTGTTCATATTTCTTTAAAACTTACCATTCTTATTTGTTCTATTCCATTTCCCTGGTTTTCTTATGCAACTCCTGTCATGCCTTTCTCTGACATGCTTTCATTATCTATAGAGAAGTTACTCTGGCCCTGCCCTTTTGTTTTTAAAATGCCTTTTTTGGGGCCAGGGATGTAACTCAGCGGCACAGAGTTTGCCTGGCAAGTGTAAGGTTTTGAGCTCAGTTCCTGCTACCAAAATAAATAAATAAATAAATAAATGCCTTTCTGTAGGCATTCCTATTCTGCTGCTCACTTAATTTTGATGAATGAATTTTCCTGTACTTTGAGAAGGGAGATGTGTGAGAGAAGTTTTCTTGATTCAGACCTCTGGAGCTCCCTCTTCTAAGAGACATGATCAGGAACTGTCATATTTTCTGAAATCTCGCTCTCACTCCTCCTCCATTTTTCTTTTCTACTCCATTTTTAAATGAAACTTACCTTTCCTCTAACCTATTGCACTAGTCCTGTTCAGTTTGGATTCTCCTCCCAGCAGTTTCTCCATGGTGTTAGTTGGAACTTTATCTTACTAGGGAGCTTTGGTTCATTAGTTGTGAGAATCTTGTGTAGCCCAGCCTGATCTAGGACCATCAGATCTTAATAAATCACATACCCTTTGCATTATCTGTAATTGGATTATGTAGAAACCCTTCCTAGTTTAGCAGCCATATATGAAGATTTATGAAGATAATTTGTCACTTCAACTTGTTTTAGGTATCTGTAGACCTTTAATTTTCCTTTCCTAGTAGTTCTGTTTTTATGCAATGTAAGTATGCTGTATGTGCCTAGAATAGTCCCTTAAATTATCTTTTAAAAATCAAGTCAACAACAATAAGACAAAGTAAGGCATCATCATATATGGTATTTCCTAGGTCCTAGCCATATTCACCCATATCTTTAATGCCTTTTAAGTTACAGAACTGCAAGAGAATTATTTGTGATAATTATGATGCTTCCATAATGCAGAATCTTGAATTATTCAGAATAAAATGTATCTGCTTCACTTTTAATTTAGCAAAGAATTCATTTTTAGAAAATAATTAGAACACTTTATTGCAGTTTCAGTGTTTTGACATTCTGACATTCTAAATGCTAAGAGTATTTAAATTCTGTTTCATTATTCCAATATTTTCTAGGACTAAATTCCCAAATACACATAAGATCTGTCCCAATATTTATTATAGTTAATTGACTAAGAGTTGATAAATTATTTATTACTAATATATTTAGAAGGAATTTATAACGATTTATGAAAATCACGTATTTTTTGTCAAATTGAATTTTCAGTTGATTTTCTTAGAATAATCAAAAATGTATTCTCCCAGTATGTCTTTTATAAAGGTAAATTTACCCTACAGATCAATGGCAGCCCTAAAATGATGGTTTTTAAATGCATTCTGCTAATATCAGTCTCTTAATCAAAGTTTTTACTCCATTTACCTTTGATATAATTACTGATAAAATAGGATTTATATCTGCCGGTTTGCTATTTATTTTCTGTATGACTTAGTACCTTTTTTAGTTACTGCTTTATTACTGCCACTTTTTTATATTAAAACATTTTCTGGTGTACCATTTTAATCCCTTTGGCATTTCTTTTACGATATTTTAAAAAGTTGTTTTTTTAATGGTTGCGCTAGAGCACAGAGTTTGACATCTTTAATACCAATGTCAGTAGTGTACAAAATCTTTGTTCCTCTATATCTCAATTTTCTATCCCTTCCTTAGTGCAGTAACAGTCTTACAAACTTACACCTTTCATGCATTTTGTATACTTTGATACAAATTAATAATTACTAATTTACAAATTATCTTTCAAATCAGATAATTACAAATAAAAATATATTTATACTTTATTCTCTATATACTTATACAGTTATCTTTATTTATTTCTACATGTGAATTCAAGTTACTCTCTACTGCCCTTTCTTTTCCACCTGAAGAACTTCCTGTAGTATTTTTGGAAGATCAGGCCAGTTACCAGTGAATTCTCTGTTTCTGTTTATCTCAAAATGTCTTGATTTTGCCGACATTTTCAGGGAGGATGGTTTTGCTGAAGATAAAATTCTTGGATGATGGTTTTTCTTTCAGCACTTTGAATATAGCATGCTACTGCAATCTGACTTCTATAGTTTCTGTTGAGAAATCAGCTAGTAATCTTACTGAAAATATTTTGAACGTGATGAATCATTTTTCCATTGTTCCATCAAGATTCTCTTGGTCTTTAGCTTTCAATGTTTAAATTTCATGTGTCTCTTTTCCTCTTTTATCCTATTTAGAGTTGGTTGAGTTTTGCTAAGTACAAATTAGTGATTTTTATCAAATCTGGAAAGTTTTTTTATATTATTCCTATTTCTTCTCCCATGACACCAACCTTGCATATATTGGCACCCTTGATGATGTTCCCCAAGTCCCCGAGGCTCAGTTCATCTTCCTTTTTTTCTTTAGACTCAGTAGTACCAACTAAACTTTCTTTAAGTTTATTGATTCTTTCTTCTTCCTTCTCAAATCTGTCAAGACCCTGTAGTGACATTTTCACTTGTTATTTTACTTTAACCTCTAGAATTTCTCTGTCTCTGTTTTTATTTTGTCTTTATTGATCTCTGGTAGTGAGAACTTGTTCTCATGCTTTCTCTTAGTTCTCTAACATTTTAAAAAAATTTTTTTCCAACTATAGCTGATTTACATCTAGCAACCGTACCCAGGCTTCTACAGGACAGTTCATATTGAATGCTTTTATATGGTGTGTGTACCATATTTTACATTTCTTTAAATGTCTCCTAATATTTGGTTGAAAAACTATGTTTCAAATAATACATGGTAACTCTTGAAATCAGACTCTCTTTGCAGAATTGATTAAAGTTCATGTTTTTTGTTGGTGTTTGTTTGATTTTTTAACTAGTTTTTTAAAATTTTGTTTTGTCATGGGTGGCCATTGGAGTCTCTGCTTAGCATTCACCTAACAAGTGGACAAAGATTTTTCTCAAAGTCAGATTTCTCAAATCTGAACTCTGTCAGTATCCCAGTCTTTTCTAATGCATTTTGTGTGCATTTGGAATACTTTTTTGGCAATCCAGCAAGTGTGTGAAACTGCCTTAGCTTTCTCTTCTGCTTACACAAAGCCATAGGTTAGGCAGAAGTGAAAGTACAGGTCTTCCTCGGGTCTTTCTTAGGGATGCACATAGCACGCAGAATGCTCATATCCCTGCATGTAAGGTTGGCCTTCTAAACTTCCAATAATTTGTCTGTGCTTTCCAAATATACCTAAAGACATCTTTGCCTAGATTTTCCTTTTAAGCTTTTGGTAAATTGCTTATTTTTCCTATTATTTATTACTTAAGACAGCTGTGATGTTAATTGATTGCCCTTGACTCTTTAACAAATGACTGAAATACATATCTATTGATAAAAATATTAAAAATACATATAGAAAGTGTTGTGAGTGGGATTTTCTAGTGAACCACAGGACAGGTAAAATAATGACAAGTGGGGGCGGGTAGAAGAAACTCTAATCCTGCTCCAACCCCTCTAGTGGCTATCAGGTTGTTTAGTTTTACCATGATGATAGTGTTGTTTTTCAAAGTTATTACAAAGCTGGGAAAAGAAACAATAGGAGTACAGCAAGGTGGAATCCAACATAGCTCACTGTTTTAACTCACAGCCATTTTTTTAAAATAAAGGCTCTCTTAATTGCTACAAGTCTTTCATTAATTTGCGGAGTTCTGAGAAAGCTCATTCTGACCATTTTTGCCAATATTTTCATTGCTTTTATGGAATTGCCATTTTCATTGTCATCCCAATGTCCTTTTTAATAATAAACACCTGAGTAACATCCTCTATACTAAAACAAAAATCATGGATAATATAACCTACCAATGTGTATAATTTCCAATTGTTAATATAGTTACCTAATTATAAAGAAAAGAGAAAGAATAGTAATGACAGTTGGAAATCTTGGGCATAATAATACCAGAAGATATAGTAAAAGAGTCAGACACATCTATTTATAAAATCACTGTGAATAGGGCATTACAAATAAGAATGATTATAATTGTGCTTTTGGAAAATTTCAAATACTCTGTGGCATGGGCATTAATATTACCATTATCAAAAATGTTGAAGAATTTTAGACAAAATTCCAAATTATGCAAAGTGTATTATTCCTTCAGTTTACATTGGATTTACATTTCTGAAAAATATGTATCTGTCTATTAAAACCATTCAAAAATACTTATTTTCTTTCTTTGTTTATATAAAACTAAATTTGGTCATAGGCTTAGATCATTGCATAGATTCTACATCTATATAAGTGGTTGCTAAAACGGTAGAGTCTGGCATGACATGTCCCCAGTACTGCTCACTGAACATCAGTAACAGCGTAATCTTCTAGACACTTCAGGACACACGCCTTACTAAATAAATAAATAAATAAATACCCTCATAAACTTCCAAAACGCCCCCCTAGGGGGCAGTGCCACTCCTTTGAGAATGACTGCATGAGATGAGCTATTAAGTTTTGCATTTTTGTTTTTGTTTTTGTTTTTAAATTATAGTTACACCAAGTTTCAAAGATGAGTCCCCAATAAGAAAAGCAATAAACTGACCAAATGCACGTATACTATATACACAACTTACTTCTACTCTGCCCACATTCTCTTTCAGGAAACTTGAATCCTGAAATAACTACTAAATAATTTGCAGACCTTGGGTGGGTTAGACAATCAACCGCTTTTATTTTTCCTTTTTTAAATTTTCTTTTGAAAGAGGGTTTTCTTTAAATCAGATAAACAAATATAGAAACTTATCTACCCAGACTAACACTGCTTCCCTCTGTTTTGAGGCCCTCGAAGAAGAACCTTAACATTTTTTGAGGCTGACTTGTCCAGTGATCTAAGTTTCTCAGTCAGGATACCTACGGCGTGGGACCTCTGCTGTGTCCCCTTGTAAACGTAAGTGAAGGCTGCTGTATGAAGCAGTTACAAACTATCATGGTGATAACACAGTGAAAGATCCAACATTGATGACCCCTGCCATTTTGATGAATACATCATAGTTTTATTAACGCTGATGATAAGTCTAATAACAAAAGTCTTGTCAAATGAATCTCTACTTGTTCTCAGTAAGCCACCAACAAATTCTATTTCTGCCTTGTGTTCATACCTATTTATGGGTATTGCTGTAAGTGCGTACATACTGAATTGCCATCACCTTCATTTCACCTTCTAAATATAATACCTAATTAACCTCGGCATTGTAAGGTGATATAAAATGCTATGACTTCTGGCCTTCATTCTAATGGATTTTCTAATTACATACCTTTAAATAATGGTCCTTCCTTGGCAGCACCTGCCTGGTGTATCCCTGAATCTGCAAACAGACATTCTTAAGTGTGTGTTTCTTACAGTCTCACTGTAGTGAGAGCACCTTACTAACAGTTTATGGACATTTGTGTTAACGTTTCTCTTTCATAATCTGTTTCACAGAGTGATTCATTCTCACTCGATAGGGCTGTTGCTTGAAAAAAATGTCCAAATTTCATTCCACCAGAGGGCACCATGGTAAACTTCACTTTCAAAAAGATCCATAATAGGTCAGCTAAGAAATTTCCAAAACTGGAATGTTAAGATAAATGTAATGAAAGCAGTAATACCTTTGTCCAAGATATTGATTCTGCTGTGACTTTAAAATCTCTGCAGAATGATTTGCTTTAGTAAGGGCACGTTAATCATTCACAGGTGCAACTTCGGCCAATCAAAATTAGATTAACAGGCTTTATTATGGCCAGTGTATGAGTGTGTAAGTTCCACAGACTATAAATTTTTAAACGTGGGAAAGAAAAGAGTAAATTTTGTTGGAGGACAGAGACCTCGACTTTTCTAGCTAAAAACAAAAACAAAAAGATCGATCCCAGGAAACCAATATTACACTTTTCTATATGCTACAAATAGTTGTCTAATAAAGCTTCCTACATGAATCTAAACTGTTTACTATTCACAGACCTTGGGAGTGAATTTATAACTTCCATCAAGTACAAACTTAAAAAAATATTTCTCACATTCATTTCTTTTTCTAAAAATCATGATTTTGGGATTCCACAAAACTTCCTAAATGGTGGGAATGCCAGAACTCACAACTCCAACAGGAATTAACAGATGAAAAGATACAAGCAAAAACACGCCAATTCCTGTCCATGTCTCTCTCTTGGTACATAGGTGATAGCTTTCAGGGTGTATTAATGCACTGATATTCATTCATTCATGCATTCAACACTTGATTATTGAGTACCTCCTGTGTACCATTGTTAAGTGCTCTGAGGATGTGGGAGAAATATGACCTGGTTTTTGCCTTAATGTATCTTGATGACCAGCAGAGGAAAGGCATAGTAAGAAGGTAATAGGGAGTCAAATAAAAACGTTTGTAATTTCAGACCAAGAAATCACACGAAATTAATTAAAAAGTACTATTATAGAAAATGTAGCTTGTGAGAGAAGCCCTATCTTTGTGGATAACAAGGTAGTAGAAAGATCCATCCATGTAATAACATGAAGAGAGGGCACAAAAAATTGAAGCCTCTTTAGCTGGAAAGACTGCACTGTGTTCTAATAACTGAAAGGAAGTCTCCATAGCTAGAGCAAATAAATCCAAGATGGAATGAGGCAAAGTAAATTGAAGCCATATCAGAGTAAGGATTTTGAGTTCTACTCTTGGCAGGTTTTGTGTAGTGGCATGATCCAGGAACTGCATTTGAAGGAAAGGAAACAAGAGTTGTAGAAAGACAGGTGCACAAAACTAGAGAAACGAACTAAGAAACTATTACAGTGGCCTAGGAGGAGAAAATGGTGGTGACTGTGGAGATGTAGAGAAACATACTGATTTAGATATGTCTTAGGCAGGGCATGGTGGTACATAACTGAGAGGCAGAGGCGGGAGGATGGCAAGTTCAAATGGGCTCTGGGTTGGATCCCCACTACTACAAAAATAAAAATATTTACAAAGATACATTCTAGAAATGGGATCTATAGGACTTGCTAATAGATATGTGGGAAAAAAATAAGACAAAATAACTTACAGGTTTTTAGCTTGGCAACTGGTTAACTGTTATGTTATTTACTAAGCTTGAAGAAAGAATGGCCTTCAGAGACAAGTAAAAGGATTAAGAAGGTAGTGAACTTCTACATGCTAGTATGAGGTTACTGTCATACACCCAGTGAAATACATATTCAGGGCTGCCCTCTGAGCTCTCAAGATACAAGTTTCACTTGTATCACAACCATCTCCTTTTTAAACATCCACAAATGTTCCCTACATCTGTCTTTTCAAGGACCCGTAGTCATGAAGGGCAGGGAGCCCTTCATCCCCTTCTGCTGCTAAACTATATGCCGACATGGCTTGATTCTCTTTTCTGTAAACAGATTATTTGATGCTCTTTGTCCTAAAGGTTAACTCCAAGTTATTATCTCCACAGTACCTGTGTGATATCAAAAATCTTAGGTTTGTAGCCAGAAGACTTCAGCTATTTTTCTTACTAACTGGGTAACCTGGGTCCTGTTACATAACCTCTTGAAGCCCTACTAGTCTTTGTGAAGACAGTATCAATGATTACATATAAAAGCACTTGTAAAAGCACTTGAAAATGTCTCTTGGAAGCAGTTACATAAATATGTATTGTTATTCTCATTTTCATTTGTTACCATCTCTGTTAAAAACTACTTGCCATTCATTTTGCCCTGTTCTCTATCCTTTTCTTCTCGCCTGCTTCTTCTGTCTCTTGTCCCTTCTGCCACATGAATTTCCTTTCCTGAAAAAGACTGGTTATTTGGAGACATCATCACCATCCAATCAGAGCTTACCATTCCTTCTGAGTGGTAAGCCAATCAGATGTAAGCTCCAGGTCTTTTTTCAGTGTTGCTAGGGCTTCAAGTTTACTTCCAAAGCTGACTTGCTTGCTTTCTGCTAGTTCATTCTCTCTCTCTTTCACTCTCTCCTTCCCCCAACCTCTTCTAATTTTTCCCTCTCCTCCTCCTCTTTCTTGGTTGGAACAATTCCAAATACTTAAGCCTTCCGGAAGTTTGGGTTATGGATAAGCAAGGTTTAACTGTGTATTATTTTTTTCCCTTGAGAACCAGAAGACAGCCATTTCATGTTCAATATTAAAGCAAGTGTTTTAGTAGTTTAATGTCCCTTGGCTACATAAAATAAAATTTAGTTTTCTTTATGGGAGATTTTTGGTGTGCAAATCAACTTTTATCAGATGGCTAGAACATAAACTGGCATTGTATCTGGCAATGAAACAGTATGTCACTTAAACCTCGTTGGGCTTTACAAGATGCATTGAAAATAATTTAAACCCCTTCAGTTTTTAACTGATGACAAGAGATGGTAAATACATGCTGGTTATTATCCTCTCATTTCTTAAACTTCCAGTGCTGGGATTATTGGAGAAAATCAGTGGTTAGCAGTGCTTTTGGAACTATTCCCTTATCGTAATGTCATGCATATCTGTGGAAATTAATTAACATGGGACTAATAGCTAAAAACCTTCCCTTTTAAGAGGACCCAAGGGTTTATCTTTATGTGCTGTATATAGCTGGGCACGTTAGGAAGATTCTCTTAACACAGAACAGCCCCGGCTTCAAAAACCCTACAGACGTTTGGAGAGAGAGAGACAGAGACAGAGAAAGAGACAGAGAGAGAGACAGAGACAGGAAGAAAAAAAAAAACTATGGCTTTCTCATAACCTTTGCTACCTACTTAAAAACTGAAATAGTACAAGAATTTGCAGTTTAAAATGACCAGAGAAGTGGCAGAAAGCCAGAATTCTGTCAGAGACCGGCTTAGAAAAGCTTAATGATTAACAAATGGGTCACTGCCTTCAGGCTCTGACCTTTAGAACTAACCAATTTTAGCCTTTTGGTTATGTTCCTTCAAGTCATCTGTATCAAGGGGAAAAAAAATTATACTCCCTAATGGCACAGTAGCATCTATCACACAAACAAAAACAAAAGAATTCTTAGCAACCCTCATACTCAGGGAGTAGCTTTTCTGATAACATGAAATTAGTCCTAAACACGCATTAGTCCTAAATGCGTATTAACTGTTAAATAGTGTCTTCTTTTTTTTTTTTAATTGTTAGAGTTTAGGGAAGGAGCTAAGTGCTACTGCATATCCTGCAGGTGAAATGTACAAAATTCGGTTAACATGGTAAGGGCTCTAAAAATACCTAGGCTACAGTTTAACCACAGAGTTTCCTCCTTAACGTAAAAGAGCCACCGTCAGGAGCTGTTCGAAAGTGCAACAAAAGCTGTCTCTGTCGGACTGTGTGCAAGCAGGCTATTAAATCAAGCCTAGCAATGACAATCTGCAGCCACTCTGCATCAAGGTAATAATTAAAGTTTTGCAAGCCTGAACAGCAAAGCATAACCCAGTGAAGAAAAATATTACATTGATAAGCTTTTGTTTCCCTTGCCTTCAACCTGTTTTCTGCCCCCACCTCTACCCACCCCCTTCTTACCCCCAGGTGCACTAAACAGGGTGTGGCAGGGGCACAGACAAAGAGTCACCACACCATGACCGCAGGGCCCCATCAGGAGGAAAACCTGGGGCAGAAGGACCCAGGGGAACTATGGGCCGGTTGCCACCATTTTCCCAGCAGCCTCTGCACAGGCTCCCATAGATGGTGCACAGCAGGCAAAATCGCTCACTTGGGGTTTCCCAACTGAGCTCTTTGCTTTGCAGGGATGGGACAGAAGGGTTGGGTAAACCTTTTCCTTGATGTCTTTGCAGTTAGCAATTGGGAAACACATTAGGCTGTTGGATTCTGAGTTTTGGCTATATGGGACTAAAGCTTTTTGTTAAATTCTGCATTGTCTTAAATGCCAGGTTTAGTAAATAAAAATACCTGACACCCAGTCAAATTGGAATTTCAGATCAACAATGAATAAGTTATTTGGTAGAAGTATATCTCATGCACTATTTGGGATATACTTATACTTTTAAAATTTTATTATTCACCTGAAATTTAAATCTGACTTTGTCCTTTATCTGGCAGCTCTAGTAAAGTCTTTTTATAGTTTCCTTATTCATAGTCTCCTTGTCTTCTAACACCCAATTAACAACTTGGTTTTTACTTGTTTGTTTAGTGCTTTAGACTTTGGTTTGTTTTGCTTTTGTTTGTTTTTGCTTTACTCTGCTTTTTAAGCATTGAGTCGATTTAGAAAGGCTAGGGGCCAGAGGAGATGAGCTAACATTTACTGAGCATATTCTTGTATGATCAGTATTGGTTACCTTTGATGTATGTGTTTTGTTTTTTTTTGTAATCCTCACATCACTTTGTATGACCGACTACTTACAATTCTTATTTTATTGAGGATACTGAGTCTGAGGAGTTAAGCAACTTGACCAAGGTAATAGAGTTACCAAGCAGCAAACCTAGTGTTACTGCATGGTGAATCCAGCTCATAGCTTCCAGGCTCAAGTGTATGGCAAGCAATGAATTGCAAGTGGGCACCGAGTAGTAAAAGAAAAGCAGCTACATTTAAGGAAGATGTGCTCAGGGGAGGTTTGTGTGGACAAAAACATGTGGCATGAACTTAAAAACAGTGTTGCAGTAACAGGGAAGCACAGCACAGCATGCAGATAAATTAGGCTTTCCGATTTAAAAGATGTGCACCTTAGGCTAGGTGCCTTTCAGTGGGTCTCTAGGTAAGATTGACAGAAATGATCAACAGGGTGCTGAGTCATCTTCAGGGGCTTCCAGTGCACAGGACTCTCCCAGAATTCATTGTGATTGAATCATAAACATGAGATGAAGTACATATTTATGAATCTTTATTAAGATTCAAATGGGGAAAAGGTATCTAAAGTTCTGGTGTGGAGATCCAAAGTGCATGTGCTCTAACCTAGGCCTTCAAGGATTTCCTAGCTCTTTATTCTATTTTCTACCTCTCTTAGGACAGTGGAAGCAGGAATAGCCCTAAGGTGCTTCCCAAACTTGAGGTGGGGAGGAGTGATTTCCTCAGCCCCCATTAATTCTTCCTGCACTACAGGAATAAACCGCAGTGAATAGGACCCCCGAATGGCTATCTCAACTAGTTGGTATATCTACTTTAGTCATATTTAAATCTAATTTTTATTTTTTGTATTTAATATGTATTAGGTTCGTTTCTCATCAACCTAGTAACACAGATTTTATAAGTGAAAATCTCTTAATTGCCAGCTGAATTACAACTGTTTCTCATTACCTTTTTCTAAATAATAAACTATTTTATTGATATTATTGGTATAAGTGGACCACCAGCCCACTTGTGACTGTTCCTCAACAGAGCCATTCTAAGTGCTTTCTGTATTAACTGAATATAATAAGTGGTACTGTAGTTATAATCTCCAGTTCACGAACAAGAAAACTGAAGCTCAGAGAGGTTAAACAACTTCCTGAAGGCCATATAGCTTAAGCATTGTAGCTAAGAAGGCCATATTTAAATCATAGTGGATTCATTTACCAATGTATCACTTTGAAAAAGACCCTGAACTTCAATTTCTCCATATTATAATTGCAAATATTAGTGCTTCTCTCACAAGGAAAGAGCTTTACCACACAGTAAGTACTCAACAAGCGTGAGCTTAGAAATGATTTTCAGAATTATCTTTATTAGCCTTTTTTTGACAAGAGAAATTCTAGGTAAAGGATTGACAGTGTTTTGTGTAAAGGGCCAGAGAGTAAATATATTAGACTTTGCAGACAAAAAGGCCAAAAAAAGGGATATTATGTAAGTAGTTATATGACAAGAGAAAAAAATTTCAAAATTCTTTATTGACAAAAATTGAAAATTTAATAAGAGTTATGTAGAATTTCTGCAATATGGGTCTACTAAAAAGCATAGAATTAGTTCATTGTAAGGAATAGATAACATTTCACTTAATTGAGACTCAAAGTTAGTATTTCCTGTCATCATAATCAACTGGACATGTCCATCTTTTAATGCTGATTCATAATGAGATTATGTATATATATATATATTTGTTGTCTTGCTGATTCATAATGTAATGCTGATTCATAATGAGATTTTATATATTATATAATATAATATAATATAATATATATATATATTTTTTGTTGTCGTTGATGTTTTGAACTCACAATGTAGTTCAGGCTGGCCTTAAACTCACTATGTAGCCTAGACTGATCTGGAACTCGTGGTGATCCTCCTGCATCTATCTCAGGAAAGCTGGAATTACAGGCATGGACTACCACACCCAGTTTAGATTTTATATATTTCCATTTTTGAAATCTCCTTTTACATAGATAAGCACTCCCTAATGCTAATATCAGTCCATGAGCATATGATTAATTGAGTGCATTCATTGCTTGGAAGGCACTTAAAGAATTATACTAATTTCTTCTCTTGATATTTGCCTTTAATATATCATTACATTAATTAGTTCCAATAGAAGGATAGGTAGAAAGTCCTCAACTGAACAGAAAAGCTCCTGATGATAAATAATATAGTAAATAACTATAAGCTTAAAATGTCTTACACTTTCACAAGCTATGTAAATTTATGAAACTAAGCTTGTTTCTGCTTTAAAATAAATATATTTGCTACTACTAATTGCAACACACCTTAGAAGATTTTTCTTCAGGTTGTAGTAATTGCCAGTCTCTGATCTTTTTGAAAATATTTTCACCTATTGATTTATAATATGGCTATGATAGAGGCTAAGTATTCGGTCACTTCAAACTCAGGATTGATTCTTAAATCAATAACCGAATAGTTATGTTACATCTGTAACTTTATCAAGAGTCAAGAAAAACCACTCAGTTATTCCATTATTTTGCATTTGACTATTAGTGTGGCTCTATACATCTCAATTTTTCAAACAACTATTTTTACTAAACTGCAAATAGGTTTAAATAAGTTTGTTTTCTCTGATAATTTCTTCAATGGCTATAATCAAACACAATGTAATTTATTCACTATCAGTAAACAGATTTCTTTGCTTGGCAAATGAGCCACTTAGAAAATTATTTTGGACACAGCTTATTTTCACTTTTTATTTTTGTAAAAACAATTCTGCTATAATGAGATATTTGATTGTTTTATTATTTTGACTATTGCTTATTGGTGAGGTAAGGATAATGTGATTAATGTTTAATCTACTAATGCTCCTATAGACTGTATTTTTCAAGTATGTTTATAATGTTATCTCACAGTTAGTATGTTAACAGGCATCCATACTCCATGTGTATGCTACTTGTAGTTCACTTTTTTTGTTTTGACATGGTATAAAGTGATAATTTTAATAAATAATAATATATCACAGTACATCATGATATTTGAAACACAATCTAATTGCAACTACATCTGAATAGCCTTGTAACACTGCAGACAATAAGAGTGACATATACTGTATGTTATGATTAGAAAAGCCACCGTAGATAATACATGAAGGCCTGAGCATGTTTTATTCCAATAAAAATTTACTTATGGATACTTAAAATCCATTTAGTTTTCATGTGTCACAAATAATACTCTTTTGACTTTTACCAAACCCTATTCTAGTTAAATATTAAGTTGATTTTTAAAAAACTGATGAAAATTATTCTAAAATTCAGAAAATATTAGATGATGTACAATATCCATTTTAAAATTAACTTTGTTCAACATATACCAAATTTGTTTAACTACAGAAAATATAATCCATAATTCAAAGGGATGATAATCTCCAGTTCAAAAGAAAATTCAAGGCCCTTCCCCTACACCCTGACAACTTAAACAGCTTAGGGGGAGCCCCGGCTGTCCTTCCCCTGCACCTGAAAGACCTCTACAGCCCA
>RJWT010031647.1:0-14329 GCA_004365215.1 Cuniculus paca | reverse complement strand
CCATTTTCAACTGAAAAGAAGGAAGAAAGATGGCAGGGAGGCATCCAGGAAAAGTATGGTAAACAAAGTGAGGCTTGTCAAACAAATGCTGGTCTCGCTTCTCCTTGATAAGAATTATTCCCCTCCTGGCTCAGGGAGGGACAGAGAGTATAAATGGGAGATTTGTAAACTTTCCTCACAAAGGTATCACTTTAATTCCATATTCAGAGCCTCTCCTGTGTCTTCAGTTTCTCAGAATAATCCTTATTTCAAAAAGGCATACAGTCAATTCCAGTGTCCACAGGGGATTGGTGCCAGAACTCCAGTGGATAGCCGAATCTGTGGATGCTTGAGTCCTGTATATAAAAAGACATAATATTTGCATATAATCTATGCACATCCTCCTGTGTGTTTTAAGTCATCTCTAAATGATTATAAATTCCTAATACAATGTAGATGCTACGTGAAAAAGCTATTATTTAGGGAATAATGATGGAAAAAAATCTGTACATAATCAATACAGATGCAATTTTTTTCCAGTATTTTCCATTTGAAGTTGGTTGGTTGCATATAACTTACATGAGTGGAGGTCCAACTATATTTGGGGGAGCCAGGTCCAGGTCTGCTACACTAGATATATTCATCAACACAAAACTTCTACACCCCGTTGGTGGATATAGTCGCATGTCCACACACTAACTGCAAGAATCACCTTGACTTCCTCATGAAAGTCACAAAAGCGATTTTGTTAATGACTCAGGACCTCGGATCAATTACATAAGGTCAATAAATATTTGTTACATTGAATTGCTTCCACATTGCCTCGCGTGGCTCAATAAATGTTTGTTACATGGACTGGCTCAAGGATGATGATGTGCGTCTCATCTTTGGGTCTTCACACTAGGAACACTTTGTAAGCATGAAAGGGATGGAGAAACTGACATTTTTATTTCTGTGTACCTAACAGGATGGAAGCCAGAGGAGGCTGAAGGGGAAGCATGGTTAGGTGCCCGCACTGTTAATGTTCATTGGGGGCCCAGGAGGCGGAAGGCAAAAGAGGGATCGATGCATAAAGCATGGAATTAATGCAAGATGTTAACTGCTGCCCCTGAATCTGAGAGCAGCCCTATTTGCCCCTTCACAAACAGCAACCATGCACGTTTCCTAGGAACGAGGAGCAGTAATAGCACAGAAAACAATTCCCAAGCAGGATTAAGCTGGAGGTGAAGTCACCTCTGCCCTCAGGACTCCTCACTTCTAAGCTGTCATCGCACACCTCTTTAAATATTGACGCCAACCTGCCAATTAAAAGCCTGACTTGCTGTGGGACAATAGCATAGAATGTGGGTTTCATTCTTTTCCAGCTGGACAAAAGCAATGGCTTTGCTCCTCCAGCACCAGGGACTGTGAGGCGGTGGAGCCCTTTTGAATGGTCCCCGCCACCACACACTTCCCAACTGCAGGCACCAGCTAGGCAGGTAACAAAAGGGGGCTAAAGGAAAGGCATCAGGATTTGCAGAGTTCAGAGGCTTGGGGTGAGGGAGGGCCCCAAAGAACAGCAGACTGACCCGTTCCATTTGTATCACTTGTTAACCAAAATTATCAGTGACTTGTGCAACAATTACTACCTCCCTGACACCAAAAGCCACAGAGCACAGTAACTCTTAAGCCATCATCGCTGCATTATTAATCATGTTCATGGTGCCTTACTTAGCAGGTTACAGTGTTAGCTCACTCGCAGCCTCTACAGAGAACAAATTAAAGAGGCTTGCTCCCTTCCATGAAAATACTTCTGAAGCACAGTCTATTCATTCCCCCTAAATGCTTCTCCACTTCAAATTGGCATTCCAGCCATGTTGCATACTTTTTAAAAGCCATTGTGTAGGTCAAGAATGTTAAGCCCTTACCCATGACAATAATTTACTCTCGTGGACTGTGTACACAGACAGAGCGGGTACAAACACTGGTGTGCGCGCATCCCCTGGTCCCTTTGGTGTCTCCCAGCACTGTGGCTTTACTCTTCCTTTGTGTGGCAGCCTTTTGCTGGCGGTCTCTTTCTCCTGCAAAGAGAGATTACAAATACAATCCGAGAATTGCAAATAGAACGGTGGATGCCTTTTGTTTGGCTTCCTGTCCAAGTTGTTACAACCTTTGTCATGGTAATGAGCCATCACGTGTCATAGCTTGAATATTCTCTCCACTCTTCCAGCATGCTGTGTGCCTAAACTCCAATGAGTTTATGGTTTCCTTCTTTGCAGTGTTGTCCATAGATAAAGATAGCTGGAAAAGCTGACCTGCTTTAAAATGACCAGCAGTTCTCAATGGAAGTAAATGGTTTTCCTATCCATTTGTACTTGTTTATTTATTTAGAGATGGGTCTTGCTACAGAACCCGGGCTGGCCTCAAACTTGTGACCTTCCTGTCTCAACCCTCTGAGTAGCTGGGATTACAGGTTTACACTACCATGCCAGGCTCTTCTTGTGGGTGTTTTTATTATTATTATTATTAATATTAATATTGTTAGTAGTAGTAGCAGTATTGTAAACAGCTAAGTTAGGTAGAAATATTATAGGAAGTCAGACAGGGTGAGGCCCTTGAGGAAATCAGTACAGAAGACAAGAATATATTACAGTTGTGGGTGGAGGTGCAGCCAATGAAGGCTAGAACTCTAAATAAAGAAGGGATAACCAGGCCTACATGCCTCCCCAAGGGATAAGCAATGTACTATAATTGGTATCACCTGGTCCAATAAAGTCTAGATAAATATCAGTCCCCAGATGGATGACTAGGACCTCCTAACTCATCTCTTCCAAAAAAAGTTCTTGTTCTTTCCATGCGCGCTTGCTATGTGACCTGCTTCCCCATTGAATCAACATTACCTAAGTGGCTATACTCATAATCTTATTGGTTGATCATAGTTTTTTCCTCCATTGTACCCACCTTATGATTTTGTACCCACCTTGTGATTTTGCTCCACACAACTTTCTTTGAGAAGTGAGCTCGTTGGCAACCCTCCATTGTTCCTTACAATTCATTCTTTGGTTTTGGGAAACACAAACTCAGCCTATCAGACATCTAGCAGGTTGGGAGTTAAGTTTATTTCCCCTGTATAACCTGAAGGTCCTGTATCAGTAGTACGTGCTTGCAGTACATAATGATTATGTTCCCAGAGGAGATTTGATACATGTACATGACAAATCTCAACTCTTTTTTTAAATCCCCTTCTCCATCCCTTCTTCCTTCCTCCACCTCTTTATCTTCTTCTCTTTTACAAAAGATCTATCTCCCTATTTTCTATTACCTATATTTTACTTCATTCTTTAATTATATTTTGGGTTTCTCATATAAGTGATTTCAGACTGCAACATTTCGAATGATAAGAGCCTTGTCTGTGAATTAAAGAGTAAAATACGTACACACCAAGTCTTTTCATGAGGTCTTGCAAAAGATCAGCGGGTTTTCCTTCATAGATGAATTTTCACCAATCTTGACAAAGTGGTTTTCATCTTATATTCAACAGAAGAATGCTGAGGGCTTGACATCAGATACATAGAGACAACAGGTAGACATGGCCAGAAACATGAAGGCCACTTGGCTATGTATTGATTCAAATAAACAGAAAACTGGATTTATTACCAGGGCCTTGGGATGCTGTGGTGTCTTTCCAGAAATTCCTTGCAGGTTATTGTCCTGAACAAAGAACTGGACAAGACACATGCAAAACGTAGCGATATTTTACACTCATTGAAGATAGGAAAAGAAGTACACTCTGCAGAGTGATAGCAGGCCATTGAGAAAGAGAGGGCAGAAGCCATGAGGTTAACAGCCACCATCTTTTGTATCCCCATTCCTCAGGCTGACAAAGGCTGTCCTATCAAAAACCTGCTTGGTTTGGTGCCAACAGAATTAAATGTAGCACCTTCTGATTGGCCCCAGCCAAAGGACTTGGGAACTGTTTTTTGGTGCCCGTGTCCTGGATCTCCATGACTGACAGATCATGCCCACTTGCCTAGATGGCTGGCCACCCACGTCCTAATCTCCTACCTTGGATTCATCTCTCATCTGTTTAAAACAATTTTTAAAAATTTTTTAATTGACACAATATTTGTACTATTTATGGGACATTGCACAATAACTCAGTACATGCATAACAATGTGAAATAATTAAGTCAGGTAATTAGCATTTCCATCTCCTTGCATACTTATCATTTCTATGTGTTAGAAAACACTGGAGTCTTATTTCCTAGTTATTTGGAAATCCCATATATCTTAAATTGGTGTAGACTACAGTTACCCTACTGTGCTACAAAACACTAGCACTCCTATTCACCTGTCATTCTAAACTAAATACGACACTCAGATCAAATTTCACCCACGAAAGCCCATTTATAACAGCCACTATGTGATTAAAAAGCCACTAACTTTGCCAATGAATATCCAGAGTAACCCATTTCTGACCTTGGCCAAGGAGGCAGCCAGCGGATGGTAGCGTTCTAACAGGCAAATTCCCACTCCAGCAATGTCTTCACTTTAGTTGTGGATTTTTGCTAACTACCATGTACGTGATATTTATTACATTCGCTAGGCTAAAGTACTATAAAGCAAATTACAGACATTGTAACAGTTTACAAGATGACTCCTTCTATATTTGATGTCTGACATGCATGAATAATTTATTTCACCAATATTTCATCAAAATTGTGCCCTGTTAATTAGAGGAAGGGTTTTCATGACAAAGCACAAACTGCTGGGGTGGGTGGTCTGTGGGGCTGCAGAACATAAAAGGGCTTTTTATTCTCCCGGCAGATGGGGCCCCCCAAGGATAAAAGAGACTTGAGAGCCACTTAAATTGGCCTCCGGCTGTTGGCAACAGAAGCTAAGTGCTAGCTGTGATTGAATTTCTGTAAAGCACCGTGCACGGTGCCTGGCACAGAGCTACTGCTGGGTATCTGCTAGGGCTACCTTCCCCTAGAGGTGGAGCTACATGGTTAGAAACCTAGTGACATTTTCAAGCCAATGTGACTGTAAGTTAAGTGACTTGTCCTGAGTTTGTATGGAGAAGGCATTGGTGAAGCCCAAAATAGAACTCAGTGTCTGTGTTCAATTTCTAATCCATACCTCCGTTCCCTGGGATGCCTGCCCCCTTTCTCTGTGGGAACCTTTGCCAAGAGAGAATGAGGTTCGCACAGCCACTTAAGCACACTGCTAGTTGTCCAATGGCTGGCCACTTCTGGTCTCGGCCCAAAATATATGAGGCTGCTTGCAAATTTGCAGTCTCAAAGCAGCAAAACACAAAAGACTCTTCTTCCCTTGTTTTTTTCCTTCCTTCCTTCACTTTTCCTTTTCTGTTCTCCCTTTCTTCTTCCTTCCTCCTTCTCTTCCTTCCTTCCTCCCTCCCTTCCTTGCTTCCTTACTACTTTCCTTCCTTCTTTCCTTCCTTCCTTCTTTCCCACCCTCCTTCCTGCCTGGCTTCTTTACTTTTAATCGCTTCTCCTACAACAAGCGTCAGGCCAAGGGGTGAGGTGTGGGGGGAGAAAAAACCTTGACAACTGCTCTTTACTGTGTGCAGAGTGGGAGGAGGTGTTGAGGATTTAGAGGTGACTGGGATTGGAGGGCAGCTATAGTAGGATTATCCCAGACTCACACATAAATTCTAACCTTTTTTGGTGGAGATTGCTAGGGATTGAACTCAAAGTCTCCACACTGAGCTACATCTGTAGTCCTTTTTCCTTTTTTTTTTTTTTAAACAGGGTCTGGCTATGTTATCCAGTTGCCTAGGTTCCCAGGCTGGGCTTGAACTTGGGGTCCTTCTGCCTCAGCCTCCCAGAATGCTAGAATTACTTTAAAAACTTTGAAACATGGCTGGCATGGCACTTATTTCCTTTCCTTAGGAAGACACCTTTATTTGCTGAGAGAGTTAACGGGCCTGGCCACACTCTCCTAAATTACCAAGGCAAGAATGATTGTGGAGACAGATAATTTGCCAACAAGGCTGTTGCACAAGGTCGAGCCTAAGGTGCTATCTTCCAGCTTCTGGGCTCATACTCAACATTTCTTTACTTCACTCATTCTGCCTAGACCCAAAGAGGAAGGATGTCACCCTGCTGTCCCCACTCTCTCAGGACAGCTCCCCTTCCTGCAAAGAGAGGAGAGGAGACTCCTAATTTGCTCCAAAGCTACAGTGCAAATCACCCTAATTGTTTGCTAGATGAACAATGATCACTCTAACCTCCTAATTAACATTGTTAAAATCTGCTAACAAAGGACATTTAACAATATCTTAATTAGGAAGGATTTTCAATTTGTGATATGGAGCATGTTAGACAAACAGAGCACAATTCTCCCTTTGTTCCTGGGCTCAGCAGCCAGAGAGATTACAAGATATGACACAACACATTCTGCTCTGCCACTGATCATTCTGTATCCTTCACCCATTTGCACTTCACAATTAGCGTGTCACCTAATTTTACCTGTGTTTTGTTTGCACTGTAATTTGGAGTGAATAGAATGGGCCATGCAGGTGATTTAGATTGGGGCTGGCACCTTTTTCTTTGGTTCTCCTTAGGACTCACTGCAGCTCTCAAATGCTGCTGGAAAGGACCTCAGCTAGCAAATCAAGCAAACTTTTAGGGGCCTCTGGTTGTGGATAATGGGGTATGAGATTAGTAGCCTCAAGGGTCATCCCAAATAAATATGTGGATGACTAACCATCTCAGTCCCCATTCCTTTTTCAAGCTCTTACAGCTTATTTTAAAAGCTCCTATTATCTATCACTTAATTATTAAAAAGTGTCTACTCTGTTTTCATAAATTATCTATGTGTTAGAGAAATTGGCATATGAGAGAGAGTCCTGGGGAAAAGGGGAGCTCCAAAGCCAATTATCCCAGCTGGGAGAATTTTAGAATAGAATGGAATCCTTGCATTCCTCTCTGCTAACCCTTTAAGGATATGTGTGTGCATGTGTTTGGTTAGAGTGGATAAGACTGGGTTGTGGGGGGACAGGAAGGGTTAAGATTTGTAATAATCCCTAGTTCATTATTTTCACCTATTTTTGAGGATATTCATATTGGGTCCTTTTTCCTGTGTCTTAACCTCTTTATCCTGAAGACAGGAGAAATGCTTGGGAGAAATGATTAACATTGAATGTTACTGGAATTATCATTTAAATAAGCTACATCATCTAAGCTAAATGAGAAAACATAAGAAAAATACTTAATAGCATGTCTGGCACATAGTTAATATTCAATAAATTGTAGCTATAATAAACTATGTCATAATATCTAGCTCTATGTAATATATGATGACATCTTAGATGCATTGCACAGTCGATGGTGCTGTATATAATACATAATGGATTGGGTACATAGGGGAGGGAGAGACTTTACCTCTACGTTCCTAGATTTGACAGCTAAGTCTAGGAAATAAACTGAAACAGGTAGATTAATGAGAGAAAAGTTATATACATTTAGTAGGTGCACAGGACCATTGCAGGGGGAAGAAAGAATACCCCAAAAGGCAGTGGGATTTAGGAGCTTATGCACCATCTTCAGGGAGAGGGTGGAGGTGGGGAGAGGATAGATAATACAGGGGGAAGAAAGAAAGTGATTTTTAGGGAAGATGGATGCACCCTTAGAACAGATGGGAGGTATGGAAGTTTCTGTTGAAGTTTGTCTTGGGCAGTGATGACAAACCTTTTAGCACTTTCAATGATAACAGCCTGATGCAGCACGCATGCCATAGGTTTGCCGTTGCCAATTTAGGGTGTGTTGCTTAGTCTGTTTTGAGCTGCTATTCCAAAATACCAGAGACTGAGTAATTCACAAAGAGCAGAAATGTTATTTCTTACCACTCTCAAGACTGAGAAGTCAAAGATCAAGGTGTTGACAGATCCGATGTCTGCTGAGAGCTGCTCTCTGCTTCCAAGATGGTGCCTCACTACATGACTGAAGAGACGGCAGGAGGCAGCTCTCTGAAGCCTCTTCCATAACCACACCTAATACCATTCATGACAGAGGAGTCTTCATGGCCTAACCATCTCTTAAAGGCCCTGCCTGTTACTACAATCACAGCAGCAATGCCTACATTTTAGAGGGGACATGGTCAAACTGCGGAAGACATGCTGTCTTCAAGTGGCCTCTGCTGTAATGAGAGATAATCTTCCCTGGTTGATGAAACTCCCAGGGAGACTTGATGATAATTGAGCTCCTTTGGGAGGATCTGTCTGTAGGCAGTGGCAGAAAAGCAGAGAAATCCTCTCCTGCATTTGCTTATTTTAGGTGCCTTCCGCTCAAAATAATCAGTAGATCAAAGAGGCATATTTACAGGTAGCGTGTCCTGGAGTCCTTCGCATATGAGATGCAAATTAATCAAGTGTTCGGGGCACACTTCTAGACTCTGGTCTAAGCACAAGATGGTTTCTTCCTGAAAACATCTGGGAACAAGCCAGAGTAGTTTCCTCCTCACCAGGAACCGTCCAGCAAGATAAAACACTATTTTCAATTGAACAACCAGTCCGAACCCATATTGAATATCTGCTGACCTTGAGTTGGTATTAAAACCTTCTTCTCCCATACCCTCCCTCCAAAACTTAGTGAATACCTTGCCTATCCCCTCACTTCTAGAGGTTCCTGGTAGGGGTAAAGAAGCATGGTGAATGGACCTTTTTCTTCCCAAAGAACCTTCACATAACGTTTTGATTAAAGAGAAGTGTTACTCTTAGCATCTGCTAAAGAAAAGAAAATGATTTTGAAACTTGTTAAAGACAGTAAGGAAGACTTTATTCAAGAAGGGAATACTGGAATGGATTCTTACAGCAGGAAAGAGAGGTTGAGCTCAACTCGGAACCCAGCAAAGAAACACGGAGATTCTTTGGCAGACAAGCAACAAGGAACATGGAGAGAGCTGGGTGTAGATGGGGAATACCGAGAAAAGACACCAAGGCTAGGTGCATTCTTGTAATGACTTAACATGGTTCTTACTGAACACAGGCCAAGGGGGTCAGATACCACCTGGGGAGAGTAGGATTTGATGTCTGATTTGCATCAGACATCCAGGGTGGTCAGATACTGAGTGTGGAAAATTCTTTTTTTTTTTTTGTAGCGCTGGGGATCAAACTCACAACCTTGTGCTTGGCACTTATGCCACTGAGCTAAATCCCCAGCCCTGGAAAATTCTTTATAAATTGACTTAAGAGGCTTCATGCTAAAGCTAGGTGATGCCAACCCACCAAGGACAGACACAGTCTGGCCTAGGGGACCACATTGAAGTTTGGTTAAGGTCAAAGATTTTGTCACACTGTCTCAGTCCATTTTCTGTTGCTCTAGCTTAGTAATTTAGAAGTGTATTTGGCTCACAGAAACCAGTCTCTGATGGGCTTCTGATGAGGCACTTGTTGCATCACATGACAGTGGACATTGCGGAGCAAGAGAGCCTGTGGTCAGTCCATGTCCCTACTTCTCACAAAGCTGCTATTGTGGCCCTGGAGGCCCGGCCTCACGACCTCGTCTAATTCTAATTACTTTCCAAAATTCCCACCTCCAAACACCACTGAGACGTGAATTTGAAGATTAAGTTTCCAAACATGAAATCTAGGAGACATGCTCAAGCATCTCTGTCACCTTTAAACTCACACACACACACACACACACACACACACACACAAACTTGCGTGCACACACTAAGATGATCTAATATATTGCTATTGAGTCATATAAACATAATCTTAACATTTTATGGTTATAATCACTCATTCTCTTGTTTTACAAATTAAGAAATGAGGAGTTACTGGCAGCAAAGAAACCCCTAAGAACTCAACACCTTAGTGGGATACACAGGGCAAAACTGCTTAGAATCCAATAATCCCCCATCTCTGTCCTCTGCAAAAGCAACAGCTAAATCTGGTTTTGATTTCCAACATAGTGAGGTGAGTGGGGAGTGGGGAGGTATAGTAAGAAAGAGCCTAAAAGTCTTACTTTGCAATCTCGTCAAACTTGGGTGGTGTCTGTTCATTTCTGAAGAGTGGAAAAATTGAGATGATGGGAGTTCTCTTGTTGAGGGTGAGGACGGAGAGGAAAGGGAAGAAAGTATTTAAACTGACACACTCTCTTATGATTTCTTGCAGAAACAATCACTTTTTGATGAAACAGCAGCCTTATCAGGAGCAGTAATTCATTGATGGCATGGCAAAGGGGAGGGAAGAAATCCTGCAAAACCTAACAGCGGAGAAACGCAAATGGAAATATTGCTTAGAAAATAACAACAAAACCATAAACTGCTCTTGTGCTTTATATGTTGAAAAGGTTTAGCTGTAAATCCTGACTTTGACATCCAGCCCAGATTCATTTTAGAGGCAGCCCACAGACTCAACAGGGTGAGGGCAAACACTAAATCATAATTACCTCATAAAAGCCAGGCTTGTTTCTCTGAATGCCCGAGAACTGGTTTAGCTTTTCAAAATATCATAAATCTATTGTGTTCTCTCCTGTTTTACTTAACAGCCAATTAATGTTACTGTTTAAAAGAATTAAAGCCAGGGGGTGAGAGAAGGGGAAATGTCTTTACACTTTGGCTAGCACACAGCAAGAAATGCAGACAGAGCCCTCATTACGGATGGGCTCATTAAAGCACTCTGCTGTAGACAAATCCTGCCACGATCCACACCCATTGGTGTGATCTTGCTCTTATTAGCATACGGAAAAGGAAACATTTTCAACACAATCTTGAGTTGGTTTCAATAAACTGTAGGGCAACAAGGGATATGGTAGCAGGAGGCCTTTCTGCTTTCCGAAAAGCCGTCCCCGTGAGTGTAGGGCCTGAGCCTCCAACACAGCTGATGGCATCATTAGGGGCAGAGGAGGGGTGGTTGAATGGATTTAAACAAGCAGACCTTTCATTTTCAAGGATTCTGACACCACCGTTGACTGGAACCTGACACAGCCTTGTAACTTTGTCCCACATTTCCTGATGAAAACAATAAAATCTCTATTTGTGCTCAATGGTCCACCTGCAAATTGTCATTCTTCTAGAGAGAATTTCATCAGTTGTCACCCAGAATTCTCAGCAAAGACTGAGGCAACTAGGTGTGGGGACTGCTGAACACCATATGAGCATGACCACAAAATGATATAGGGTCAGGGTTAGGCACATGCAGGATCCCACCCTGCCTCCTGTGGGGCCCTAGGCAAGACATATTATTTGGGTGTCCATTCTTGGCTCCGGAAAATGAAGATGTCGGTGACCACAAATAATCCATGTGACAAGGTCATTCTAACACGAAGCAGAATACTACTTTTGTCAACATGAATCTCTCTAGAGTATCATACTATGCGGTCAGGGTGCTCTTCGAAATATTTAACAAACAGGAAGGCATGGGTCCTAGGATTTCTATCCAGTCAATTAGAAAGGCAGTGTAGCCATTAGGATAGATGACAGTGCAAAGCACTCAGCATGGCCATACTAACATGAGCTGGCTGAACAGCATCTTCATCTCAGGGATTATCAAAATAATCCTGACCAGAGGCTTGAGAGGGGATGGGAAAATGGAGATGAAGCAGACAGAAAAGAGATGGTCAAGAGAAAGATGACAATTTGCAAGTGGGACTTAGAGGAAGAGCTTAGCTGGACATGAGGAGAGATCATGTGTTTTGGAGCTAGACTCAACTTTTCCACCTGTATAATGGGTGGAATACAATGTCACATATGAGACGAAGCTAAACACATGAAGCAAACACAGCATGTATCAAAATTCCTGAAAATTCCTAATAATTCTTCAAAATGTCTCTAAATTCCTCTCAGCTAGATTTTCCTTCAATGATGAGAAAAGTGAAATTCTTAGCCTCCGTTTATGAGCTATTTTAGGCAAAAACAAGAACGACAACACCCTGCATATAAATTGAATACCAGAGTAAATGTGAGATACCAATACCATGGAATTTGCAACACAGGAAATTCAAAGGAACTTACATCTCATGGGCACTCTGGAGTTCAAGCTCAATGAATGGAATTGTGAGCAAAATGATTTGCACAAGTTACCGCACATTCATTCTCTCTAACCTGGTCTCCAGCTTTTGCATATACATAGTTGTATCTGTCTAGGCTGAATAAGTCAAATGTGTGCAACTCTGCTACAATGGTACACGTTGGTCGCATGTTTCTTACAAGTGGAGGGTGAGTATACTTCAAACGCACAGCATAATTCCTGGTACGTATGCGATCAACTCACATTACCGTTTTCCTCCCTCACATCTGGAGCCCTATTTACGACTATTCCTGAAGACAACCAGACAGATCACTTTCTATGGCAACCCCATCCTTATCCTTGAAGGTGACGAGGAGTGCAAAAGGAAGGAAAAAGAGGGAAGGGAGAAAGAAGAGAGACCACTGAAAAATATGTTAGTGAAGAATTTCAGAAGTGATGATATTGGTGGCTGGTGTAGCTTAAGGTCATAGCTCAAGTTTATGGGTGTTATCAGCTAATATTAATAAATTATTGATTGATTATTTTTGATACTAAGGATCATGTCAGGCCTTTCCATATGTGACAGGAAAAAAAATCAACTTCTTCCCCAGAACAGCTGTTTGGAAAGGATTCTGTGCCACCCTTCTGGTCTTTGAGTCTTTGCTTCCAGAACTGGGACCCAGGGGTGAACCAAGAGAGGGGAAGGTGAGCTGGAGGGATAGGCAGATGTGAGGTGAGCTTTTTCCCTGGGAGGAAATTCGAGAAGGATGTGTGAAAGCAACGAAGTGGTGGGGGGCCCAGTTGAGCTGGGAGCTAGGCTTCCGATGAGGAGTCTGTGAAAGGACAGAAATAAGATACGGCATGAACTAGGGACAGTCACTGGGAAAGTGTGAGAGAAAAGGGTTCTGGAAGGATTTGCAGCATGCAAGGAACAACATTCCGTGGGAAGGGGGCTAAGTTTTAAATGGCTTTCAGTAAATGTAAATCATCGCTGTTCCTCCTTACTTTGATAATGTCCTTAAATCTTGTGTTGTTGCTGTCGCCATTCTCCTTTAATCAGGAGTCATGGTTCCTGCCCCATCCTGAACACAGATAGGGTCTTGTTCTTTCTCCTTTTTCCGTCTCACATTAATAAGCATGGTCATCATTGCTCAGCTCAGTCTCTGAAATTCCAATTTGAAACAAATCCATCAAAAAACTGCTGTACTTAAGCAGTCTCCTCAATTAAGAAGTATATAACACGTCTTGGAAGCCCTCGGCACAAGCCAAGGAGGGATAATGTATGGGTGCTTTTCGATGACTTCCCCAAGAAAACCAGTAGAAGTTGTTTTCCCAGCCTGAGTTATTTTAGGCATGGCTGCTTTTGGCAGTGGACTTGTGACAGAAAATCACTCAGAGCAAACTGATTCAACAACTACCACTCAGAGGGGCCAGCATGGCTGTGTTCTGGCTGCTACACACTTTTATAGGTGTGAAAATAAGATGTAGCTGCTCCCTCGAAGTCTTGGGGGAGACTCAGAAGTCTGGAAGGGGTATGTGGGATTGGGGCCAGAGTTAAGGGGCTTGGCTGCAAATTAAACAGCAAATCTATGGAGACCTGAGTCACCACCAATATTTCAAAAGATCGATACAGCTCCCTGCTAAATCCCTGGAACTTGCAAGAAGCCCCCATGCCTGAAACTGAGGTCCTGTTAATAGCTCTGCATGGACAAAGAAAGAGGCCAAGAGCGAGAGAACTGGTCAGGGTCTGATCAGGGAGATGGTGTCTGCTGCTCATTTTGTTTTTTCTAAATGTGAATGTGACATATGACATAGTCACCTAAGACTCTTCAGGCATCCAGCAAGCTAGTGAGTTGGAGTTTTGATATTGAGTTCACTTACTCAGTTGACTGTGTTATTAATAACTTGCAAATAAGGTCCTTCTGAAACCTTGGGTTCTGCTTTTTGACGTCACATCTTGAGGCTAGTTGAGTGAACACCTCTTGCCAGTTCCTAAAAAAACTCTTTGATTCTATAGGATTTTGATTTTTCTGGGTTTGTTAAAACTGAAGTGAACAACCACTATCCTTCTAGATTTTTTTTTTTAACTGTAAATAAGGAGTACCTGGATCTGCAATGTTAGACATAGATCTGATAAACCAGCATTGCACCTGACCCCAAAAGCAGAGAGACTTTGAGAGAGGGGCATGTGGATAGCTGACTGCATCCTTCTCCCATCTGATACTGCCAGTGTACTGTTGGGGTTAGGCCAGGAATTCGTGTGTGCACCACCCCATCACCTTGCATGTGGCTATGCGCCTTAACACAATCCCCTCAGAGTAATATCCCTGAGTCCCATTTCAAGCTGTTCATTTGTCCTTATGTGACCATCTACCAATCTTTCTGGAAAAGAAA
>RJWT010031646.1:0-14328 GCA_004365215.1 Cuniculus paca | reverse complement strand
AATCGTATATACTGCTAAGTGAGGTCTATTATGAGGTGTAAATTTTGTGAGGAAGGATTCCCCCTTTTATTTTTGTATTTGAACTTTGAGTGTACAGTGAGTACATTCAACAATTCCTTGATATAAGGAATGATAAGGGAAATAAGAAAATGAATGGTGAGGGAATTATGAAAAGTTTCCATGGTAAGGGAAATATGAAAAGTTTACAAAACATTTGGAAAGCAGCTCTTGTATAGGCTGGGCCACTGTCCGTCTTAAGTGCAGAAGAAAAGCCCATATCCTGTATTCAGGTGCCCAGGGCTCTGGCTCACCATGCTCACCTCTGGCAGCAGCTCTCACCTCACCACTGGGGATGGGCTTCATCTCTGGTGCTCCCCATCCCCAGGAGACATGGCAGTCACCACCTCCGTAGCCACAGTCACCATGGTTTTTTTCCTGCTCAGGATTTGATTTTAAAATAGTGCTATGAGCCAAATCCTCTGTGGTCATCTCAACAAGTGTATGACCATTAAGACACTCCCTAACCCAAGTCCACACACAAAAAAATTAAGTACAGGAATCCATAATAGAATAAGAATTTGTATATACATTTGTTGTTCTTGAGAACGTACTTCATGTTTAACACCTGGTAAAATCAATGCACCTCTCTCTCTTTTGTTTCTCCTGAGCCTGTTTTGCTCCTTTGGCCCTAATGAGCCCATTTCTCTCTCTGGCTTCTCTGGAGCCTGTTTCTTTCTTTGGCTTCTCCACAAAAAAAAAAAAAGTAAATACAGGAATCAATAATGTAACAAGTATTTCCACATACGTCAGTTCTATATACATGTTCTTTGAGAACTGTTTGCCCCATGTTTTACACCTGATGATATCAATATCAATACACCTCTGTAATGACTACTGATGCTACCAATGCGCTTCTCCCTGCCTTGTGCACACAATGGTCCCATGTTCAGGCACCAATATGCCACACCCTGCACAGTTCTCAAAGTTCTCAGCGGGGAAGGACAGTGAGAGGATGGAGAAATAAAAACAAGAGACAACATACAGAAAGCTGAAGTCAGGTGGAGCCCTCTCTCCTGTTGGGAGGAAAGGAACTGTTCAACCACTGCAGTGCATTTATTTATACATTTAGGAACTTGGTATCAGCTGAAACCCCTTTACCTAATAACTCTCCTCTCCTGCCCTTCATCCTTGGGGCTGGAATCACCTGGCAGCTTTATGCCCCCTGGGCATTCCTTGGGCACTTCACACTCTCAGCTCCCCATGTGCAAACAATTGCTAGCTCAGCTGCTCCTGACAGTCAGCAACATGGCAAATAGGCCAACAGGTGACAAGAGTCATCTTCTCCACACAGGACAAACTTTAGTGGCCACTGTCCACCTCCAATCAGGGAGCAGGGTAGACAGAGCCTTTGCCTTCCATCTATCCTCACAACTGGTCTTTCAGGTCCTACTTCCTCCAAGCCAAGACTGTAATCCTCAGTTGGGTCCTAAACCTGCACAAATGTTTCCCCAGGCAATAAAGACCAGGAGAACTGAAAAACCAAATTAGTCTTGCAAAAGAAACCCCAAATTTCACTTAAAAAATTAAAAATGAGACATGAGCCAGGGATTTAGCTCAGTGGCATACCTACCTGGCAAGCAAGAGGTCATGAGTTTGATCCCAGCACCAAAACATAAATAAATAAATGAATAAATGAATAAATAAATAAATAAATAAATAAGACATGCAGGGAACTGGAGATGGCTCAGGCAGGCTACCTGTGAAGCATGAGCTACCAAATCCCCGTCTAATGCCAATGTCTGCAGAACAGTAATTAGTGATCCGAGCTATCTGGGACCCAATCCCAATGCAACCTAATACAATGCAGCCTCATGGGGGCACAGGCAGCATGCTGCCATTGTCTAAGAAAAACAGCCTGGATGCATGAAAGAGAAGCAAGACATTGGCCTCAGGAAATAGCATCCCCAAGGACAAATAAGGTAATGGGAGACCACAGTACATAGAGTAAATCAGTGCCTGGAGCGAAGTCGTGCCACTGCATACCATCCTTCCAAGGAAGTGGTGATGCTGCTCAAAAGTGAAGCTGAGAGAATTTGAATGAGCCATTCATTGCTGCCAGGGAGCCAGGGGCCTTAGTCATAACGGACACAGCTAACGTCTGTCCATCAGGACGGTGGCCTAGCATCTGCCAGAGATTGTTCCCACAGGCACTGAGAAGCAAATGCTGCCTCAGATCCATCTTGAAGACAGGAAGTGGGAACCACAAAAGTAAGTTGCCCAAGGTCACAAAACCAAAGGTGATGACCTAAATCTAGGCCTCTGGGTGAAGCCATAGTTTTGATCTCTGCTGGGCTGGGCCATATGAGAGGGAATGAAAACTGGCCCCAAGGGACCATTAGAGCCAGGGAAGAACAATCTGCTGGGCCAATTTCCTGGCTGCTGGTTCTGTACTAAGTGCAGTTCCCTGGCTGCTGAAGTTAGGCTGACAACAGGACAGGAATTGGTCGGCATTCCCAACTGGGACCCTTGGGAAGCTACACGTTCAAGAGTGCTGCTGCCTGGTAGCACCCAGCAAGTTGGGAAGTCAGAGGGAGCCACCACCATCCTCTTCCAGAATGCTCTACCCTGAGGTCACCCTTCAGTCCATCATGACCTTGTGGCACCACGGCACAGAGGACACGGCCACACACTTGCAAGGTGGCCTTCCCCCAACTGCATCTGAGCAGGATGAGTGGTCTCAACAACTCAGCTCAGGTGTGTGTGAAAATGTGCCTGGCACTGCCTGCCCCAGCAGCAGCTATCACCAGACAAGAGGCAAACAACCATGCTCCAGATGACGATCTCCACACCCCTCAGGTGCTCTGCAGGCCTGCAGACCGCAGGGTGCCCACCCCACTCACTCTGTGAGCCAGGCCCCAACTGCTGGGAGAGCTGGAAGTGTAATTTCAGGACATCTGGCATGTGGAAGACCACGGCTTCCCACCTATAGACAAGGAGATACGCAGCACCCAGCCTCTCTGTGCTCTTTGCCAGTGTCTGTTTTCAACAAAGTGCCCAGACACAGATCCAGTATGTTTGTGAATGTGCTAAATCCTTTGATTTCCCCTGGTTCTATATTTGGGCTCTGCAAATGTCTTCAGCAGAAAGCTAGATGGAGAATGTCTTAAACTTTGGGTCCCACCATCTCTCATAACTACTCAGCTCGGTTTTTGCAGCTTGGATGAGGCATACACTGTATGAAACACTAAGCTGGACCACACTCCAATAAAACATCATTTACACAATTTGCTGTAAAGCAATTTAGCTCTAGGGCCTTCACTTGCTGACCTCCAATATAGAAGGATGCTTTTCCATCTCATCTAATGAAAATAACTTTCTCCTGTGATCTTAAGATCTCAGGTCTAAGTAGACTTTTTCCTTGTCGATCTTCAGGGGAGGTAGGTATCCCCCAACCCCAAACAATGCCTCTCCTTCCTGCCAGAGCCTGCCTCCTGCCCTGACTCGCTGAGCACACCTGACTCAGTGCCACCTGCTTGCTCAGACCAGAGCCTCCCATGTCTGCTGCTAGAGAGTCTGGGCAGCTTCTGAGCACAGGAGGCCCCAGATACACCAAAGAAGGTTGTGCAAATTTCCCTCTGCCCTGAAAGCACTGGACAGGGTTGGACTCAGCAGGAGCCCAAAGGAAACCTCACAAGGAAGAAGTCCACCCCATGGTGACAAGGAGAATTATCATCAGTGCACAGGGAGCTTCTGCTCAGTGATGCATCAGAAGGACAGGAAGTGACTGCCTTCAAGAGAAGCAGGAAGAGGAAGTGCACAAGACCTCTGTTCATCCTCAGGATCTAGGTAAGCCTATGGCCCCAGGCTTTTGCTGGAGTCTACTTTGCCTCCGTCACATGCTAGGTGGAGCAGAGGACCTGCCTCCTGGGAAACCCATTCCCTGTCCACCTCATCTGGCTAAACCCTTCTCTTTTTCAGGGTAACATCAGGATCCATGTCCAGATAGGACTTCTCCAGGAGAAACCCATCGCCAGGCCAAAGCAATGACTCCCAAGGACTGGGTTGACTCAGCTCGTGCTTCTCTCAATGTGTGGGTGTGTCACAGGTGTGTGTGCCTCCCTCCAGGCCAGCACTCTGATCTCACTCCTGTGTCCTGTTCTGTGTCTGGTGAGCACATTTCAGAGGACCAGGGAACTTTCTGCCATGCTCATCATGTGTTTCCAGTGCATGCAGAGCACTAGGCACAAAGCAGGCTTTCAAACATACCAGGAGTCAACTAATCCACCCCCCTGTTGTTGTTCACTTCCTTGATAGACCACAAGGTTCTGAGAGGAAGAATTGAGTCTCACATGACTTGAGCATTACATATCCACTACCCCAGACTAGTTGCAGCACCATGTGGGGGCCAGTGAGAAGCACAGAGCCACAATCCACCCCTTCCCAAGTGAAACCACAATCCACCCCTTCCCAAGTGAAACCACAATCCACCCCTTCCCAAGTGAGAATCTATTTCTAACTAGGTACCTGGATTCACTGTGTTCTAAGGTCTGCGAAACTCACATCTGTGGTTGCTCAGTGAGCATGGGTATTTTAGTTACTTTTCTCATTGCTATGATAAAATATCCAACACCCAGAGTTAAAAGAGGAAAGGTTTATTTCAGTTGACAGTTTGTAAAGGTTTCAGTTCAAAATCAGCTGGTTCCAAGACAGGACAGTATGGTCACTTGATATTGCAACAGAAATAGTCCATGGCAGGGTAGGCAGGAGGCTGCAAGCAGCAAAGCAAGCCTCCCTTTCCTTTTTATGCCATCCAAGAAACAAGCCTTTTGGGTGGTGCCACTCACAACTAGGGTGGGCTTTCCCATTATCCACACCCAGAACTATGATAAACCAACTAGTGGACTAATTTAGTACCACACACTTCCACTCCCAATATAACACCCTCACTCCACACCCACATACCCTAGATCTAGTCACCTCCAAAAGTTCCACTATAATCATGTGAGCTTTGGGGGGACATCTAGATACAAGCCACAACCATGGGGAAGACAGCAGCTGTGGGTGCTTGGCTTGGCACACAAGCAGCTAAATCACATTGATGCCAACACTGCCCTCACAGTATACCACACCAAAGGTGCCAGAGGCCACATGGTCGACCACATCAACAGTGATGATGTCCCTGCAGTGGGCCACATGCTGGTCGGTCACAGTGGATGCTAGAGAACAGGCAGGACACCTTTGTGCTATTCAAGGCCCAGCGCAGAAGACCACAGTCACTGTTGGAACTGAATTATTTGTTGTTCAGAACGTGAGGAAGGGCACAATCCTTGCTGTCCAGGCATCTGAATTCCGGTCCTCCTCATCTGATGCCCTGCTGTGGGCGCTGCATGTGCCCTGCTTCTTATGGATGCACCATCAAGCTCCTTCCAACCTGAACCTTCTGAGTCTCTCCACACTGATGTTAACTTACTGTTCCCTCTTGAGACTCATTGTAGAACAAGCTCCTTTTTTAAGTTCTCCTGAGATTTATCAGACTGTTTTCTAGTTTGTTGGATGATATTGCTATGCTCAGGACTGTAGGTAAAGATAGCAAGATAACCCGGGGTCATGAATCCTACCCCAAACGATGGAGAAGGATGTCTCAGGAGGACAGAAGGCATCCCACCAGGGGTGCTCCTGCCCCGCACAAACTCTTATTCTAGGTGGTCACTTTCTCTCTCACACTGCGACATAAGGCCTGCTTCTGAGAAGCAATAGGAAACCAACAGGCCTTTAAAAAAAAAGCACACAGCCCATCCCGAACACTTCCCGTGTCCTAAAAATACAGCCGATTCCTGCAGCAGCTATTTTGGGACAAGGCAACAAAGTGCTTCCTCCAGATGAAAAGGCCCCATAGCTTCACAAACAGGATCCTGGACTAGACTTGGTGGGAATGGAGGCCAAGGACACAGGCCCTGACCAGACGTGCCGACGCCAGCCGGGCTCGCATGGCGGAGCTGTGCATCCCAAAGGGCTGCCTTTCTGGGGAGCCAGTGACTTTGTTTTCCTATTTCTATTTTGTTTCTAAATTCAGACTAACTTGGGAAAGGCAGAAGGAGTGCACCCGGGTGAGGAAGGGAGAATTAGCAAACCGTGGAATCTGCAGCAGCAAGAACTTGCTGTCTGCACCCTGGGTAGGGTGAACCTTGCCATGCCCCTGCAACCTGGATAACCCTTTCCTTTGGAGCTCGGGCTGGGGTCCCAAGCCACCTAGCACCAGGGAGGTGGAATCAGGCAGACTTCCAGTGATCCTGTCCCTGCGTGCTCTCTGGGGAACTGTGGCCTGGTTCCTGCAGTGAAGGAGAACCCATGCAGAAGAGAAGCCTGCTCCGGGCCGGCGCCTGATGTCCTGTGTGCTGTCCCAGCCTCACACAGAGCCCCCTTGGACTGCACCAGGCAGGCCCCGAGAAGGGCAGGCTCCACTGAGGAAGGCAGTCAGACATACAACAACGGGGGCCCACACTGACCTGACGTCTCCCTCTCCTCAAGGTTCCAAGGCCAGCCAAGGACCCTCCACATGCCCACATGCCTGGGGATGGGCTCCCCTTCCACCCACAGGACACCCCAAAAAATGGCTGAGCGCTGCCTTATAAAGGCACAACCAACTGGGGGAAGGAATCCTTAAGTTCTTCAAGTACCTCAGTATCTTAGGTCCAATAACCAGACCATGTGGGCGTCTTTTTAGCTTGGCCGGGATGGAAACAGGAGCCTGTCCACATAGAGGAGCAGGGGTAACTTCAGCCCTCATGGGGACACAAGTGCAGCCACCGCCTCCTGTCACAGTTCTGGGGGCCCAGCCACCCTCCCCCCACCATGGCCACTCTGTTGCTGGGTACACCCAGAGTGCTGGGAAAACGGCACAGCAGGCATGAGGGCTGGCTCCCTCCAACCCGGCTCGCCTTGTCCACACCCCCGAGGCTTCCTTTCATTTAAATACCAGGTGAAGAGCAGGGCCACAGAGGGCAGGGGCACAAGCCCAGCAGCCACCCCCCAAAGCCTGGACCCTGCGTCTCCAGCCCTCCTCACTCACCCTGAGCCAGTACAAATGGGATTCACTCACCCAAGCCAGAGGAGATGAGATTCACTTGCCACTAACCAGTGTAAATAGACACTCACTCACCAAGTATCAGTATAAAAAAATATACTAACCTTGACCCAATGCCAGTGGAATCTCACTCACCTTAAACCATCGTGGAAAACTCAGTCACCTTGTAGACATGACTCACTCACCCTGAGCCAGTGGCACTGGGCCAGGAGGATCCCTCTTGCTGTCCTCAGGCCGCTCCCCAGGGCCAGTGTGTGGAGAGGGCAGGTGGGAAGCAGCTGTTGGATGAGAAGTCCAGTCTGCAATAAATACCACACAGAGCATCTGCACCCCTCTGGCGAGGCACTGGGAACCTCCAGAATGTTCCATGACATCATCTCCATAATCCTCAGCACGCTGCTAGGACGGACGGGCAGAGAAGTGGGCAGGTGAGAGTGGGGATTGGGCCCTACCTCCACTGACTCCCCATCTGACAAGTGCCTCCAATCGGAGTCACCTCCTGGCCACTGCTCAAGGTGGTAGAGGTGGCACAGGGAATTGGGGAGTGGAGATGTCAAACTATTTTGTATGGAATGCTAAATACAAACGCAAAATGCACTACTGCATAATTGCTGTTGTCTTCCGCTCTATCTCACCGTGAACGGTTGGAGGTGAAGTGCACACAACAGAGGCGAGACAGGAATGTTCACTAGGAAGGGAGCCCAGGGCTTTGCCTGTCCCCCACTTCCCAACAGGTCTGGGATGTCACAGTGGTCGCCCCTTAGTGACCAGACATGGGTGACTCTTAATGTGTACTTCATGTTGCCAGTTTAACAGTTTGATTTTCTCTGTGGGGCCGCAATTGTGAAATTAACAGAAGCCTGAAAGTTTTTCACAAAGAAGAAAGAAGTATTTAAGAAAAATTCCAAGGGTGACAAATTCCCCTACGGCAAAGCCACTTCCCAGCTAAGCAGGGTACCTTGTGAATAGCAGGAAGTGGATGTCTTATAATGCAGCCTTGCCCAGGAGAACAGATCGCCCAGTCGCCTCCTGAACGGTTACAGTGTGCAAAAGGTTCTGGGCAGGCGAGAGAAAATCATGGGCATTCAGAGTGTGCCTGAGAAGGAGTGAAAGTCCAGAGCGAGTGGACAGCTTCAGGCATGCAGGAGACAACTGGAAACCAGACAGGAGAAATCTTGGGGGAAAAGGCACAGAGGCTGTGTGGACCAGAAATGCCTTGGACCTGTGCATCCTGTGTGGCTTTCTGTTAGGAATGCAACCACAGGCTTCCCACACTCTTTCCTTCTCTCCTGCTGCAGGGCAGAGCTGGGACTTGTTGGGTAGGTGTTCTTGCTGTGTCTGGTGGAAACAGAAGTCACTTACCTTGCTTACCTGTCTCCAGGTGAGAAAGGGCTTGGTTTCTCTTACTGAAGTACTTAGATAAAAGAGACCACAACCAGACAGACACATAGCTCAAATATTGCAGAACTTCTCTTTTATGAGCAACCCAAAACATAAATAATTTAAAGAGCAAAAGAAAAGCTACCCAGTAGAAAAGAGGAATCTCTGGTAAGTAAGAAGAGAATCTGGAGATGGAAGGAAAGGGGAGTACCTACTCCCCACAGAGCGTGCAATCCTTATGTACCTTAAAAGTGTATAATAAAGTGAATAAATAAGAATTTAAAAGCCAGCATGCCCCTCCGCTTGTTCATCTGCAACCCAAACACAGCTTCCCCCAAACCTCAGCGTGTCTGGAGTGCTGGCCTCAGGTAAGAACTGCACACGGCCCAGCGCACATCTGAGATATCCAAGTGCTCCTGGCCTCCCGCCCAGTGGTGACCCAGCTCTCCCTGCCAAGGACATTCCCAGCTAGTGGCCAACTCCACGGCTCCTGTCCTGTAGCTAATGCCCAGGTCCCACCTGTCACCCCTGAGAATCCGCTCCCCTGAGGCTCTTCTGTCCCTGACCTCCCGTGGCCTCTTCTTTCCTGCTGATCACTGTGCAGCCTGGGGTAGGTAGACGTCTGGATCAGCAGCATCGCAAGTCCACACTTTCTGCAGGACAACACGCTCTTCCTAGACCTGGAACAGAAGCAGGCCTGTACCCCACCGGGAGGCAGAATGCAGGCACTGTTCACCCAGACTCAGCACAGCCCCCAGGGAAGCCCTGCGCCCACCAGCTTCCACAAAGGCCACAGCTGAGCACCCCAGGGCCTCCTCTGCTAACCTGCACGTGGCTTTGTGTTTCACACTTTTAACGGAGATGTCATTTACACACAGCAGTGTGCAGAGCTCAGGGCACAGCTTCGGTAGAGGAGCCCAGGGAGGAGCAAAGGCTCCACGGAGCACCGTTCCTCCCTGCTCAACAGGCAAGGACCTCCCTTCAGAAATGCTCCATTTGGATTAAATTCCCATCACGCTCATCTTGGAGCCCCTTACATTTGCTCCCTGTCCATTGTCTACAGGCAGGAGCCCCCTTTGGTTATGTTTGGGCCTGTTTTGCACTGGTCACGATGGAAACAGCACACTGTGAACACTGCCTCCACTAAAGTCAGCCCCCTGGGAAGCGGGGGCCGTGTTCTCGAAAGCAGGAACTTTGTGGCTGCCTCTCCAGCGCTCGCTGTCCACCACCTCTTCATAGAGTAGCCGTGCTCCTGTGGGGCCAGCTCGTCTGGAGGACGCAGTCGAAACACCTATGCATTTGTCAGAGCCAGTGCAGGGCTCCTTCCCAGCCTCAAGCAGGTCTCTAGGTCTCAGGCAAGTCTTGTGAGCCAGAAAGAGCCCCTGTCCCCACTGGCATCTGTGGTAATGGTGGTTAGAGGCAGAGGGAAGGGGCTGTGGGACCCAGAGCCTCACCAGGAATGCTTCAGTGGGCTGTCTCCACCAGACATCACCATGCTGTGCTCCCTGCCCTCCTCCCTCCAAGTTCCTCGGAAGCCCTGAGGTCCTCCAGCAGGCAGGAGTCCTGCGGATTACTCATCCCCATAACCCAGTGGCAGAAACAACAAAGCTGGAAGACACAGCCAGAGGAAGGCAGGCACACCACAGGGTGGGCTGACTATCCTCTGCATCCTCCGTCAGAGGTCCTCGGTTCATTATGGGTCTTCCTGTGCATGCCACGTGGCCCTGCCACTCCCGTGCACATGGTATTCAGGAAGCTGGGGGAATGTCCCTGCACTGCGCCCATGTCCACCATAAGCAGACCTGCTGCAGACAGGACACACCACCCAGTGACCCCGCAAAGGCAGGTTCCAGGCCCCGGCCACCACGTCCACACCCTCAAGGCCCTGGGCCATCCCTGGTAAGACAGAGTGGGATGTGGGGCTCGTGCAGTCAGGCTCCCTCCTGAGCTGCTAAGCAGGTGAAAGGAGAGCTGCAGTCTTCGGGGCTGGCTGAGACCAGTGCTCTGATGCCTGGGACCTGGGACCAACAGGACCCTCACAGCCCCCGGCCATCACCGTCACCGAGCAGCAGAGCTGAGCAGGGCCTGCCACTTAATCTCACTCCCTCCCTCCATCTCTCTTTGGCCACAGATCCCTCTGGTGCCACATCAGGTTTCTTGCCTCAGCACCAATGCGTCTTCCACCCTGTCCTGAACCCAGTCACCTGTAACTTAGGACACAACAACATCCTGGCCCCATAAACTGGACCTTAGGCTGGGAACATCTTGAGCATTCTGGGTCCATGTCCTCCCCCACAAAGTAGAGCAGTTGCACTACTTGGAGATCTTGGTAAATTTTGCAGTCACAGAAACCTTTGTTTAATCGAAATCCTACTCCGGAGCCCTATACAAGTGAGCTGGTGCCCTGCACCCTGGGACAGTCTCTGCACTGAAGCAAAGGCTGGGGCCAGCCCTGGGCACAGTGGCTCTTGGGATGCCCTGCTGTCTTCAGAAGGAGACGCGCTGGCCTTGCAGGAACTCGGTATCCCGTGGACACAGGGCTTGTTTGAAAGCAGCACACAAACCTCACTGGCCCCATTTTACTTCCTAAAAGTGGGTCTGACCAGGCCCACTCCTGGAGCCACATCCTGCACTGCCCTTCCTGCCGGCCAGCAACGCTCACCCTCCCAAATGCACACAGGAGCCGGGCCTGGAGGTCACAGGGCCCGGGCCCCAGGGAGTCCGCAGAGACACGCTGCGGATGAGGAGAGAAAGGGGCGACGGTGGCTGTCGAGCTCGGCACCGCAAACACCCATGGAGACAGGAAGGCGGGGAGAGACACTCAGCTATTTCAAGACCCAGGGGCTTATAACCACAACTGCCGGATCAGACGGCTAATTCAGAGCGTGCGGGGCTGGCTGGAAAACTCACTGAAGTGTGGGATCCACTTCTAATCAAGATGCAGGATCAGAGACACGCGGTCTGGCCCCTCGGGAGCATAAGACCATATTTGGGGGAAACAATTATATGCTTGGGATGGAATCTTAAACCCAAAGAATGAGAAACCAACTTGTAGGCCATGACAAAGCAGGGGCTAATTTGGTCCCAACGTTCAGGAACCTGGGTATTCATTTCAGAAGAAAATCCTCCCCTCGGTGCTCCTGTGGAAAGCCCTGTCCCCGTCCAGAACGGGTATGCTGCATCCCTGTTGTGGGGGTACGGGAGGGTGACCGTATCCTCGGGTGCTGACCTAAAGGGAGGCCATAGAACGTGGGAATCCAGGCCTAGCAGGTGCTGGGAATGGTCCTGAGGGCTCCTCAGCCCAGGCTTCCCCAGCCCTTATCCACAGCTGAGCCCCTGACTCTGGGCCAAGACCTCCCACCTGGCCCTCAGCCCTCAGGAGCCGAGAGAAGCCACGCAGTGCCTGAGATGGGGGAACCTCTGCAGATGCCCAGGGCCTCAGAACAAGAGCATCACAGGCTGGTGATGGAGAGACAGCTCTGCCCTCCAGCAAGCCTCAGATGAGGGAAGCAGGATTCGCCTTCTGAGCACCACAGCCCCTCCAGGATGGGCGTAGTCATCTGGGTTGGTCATCTCAGACTGAGGCTGAACTCTAGCCATGAAGGGATTCAAGGATCAATAAAATATGACCATTTTTGCAATACAGGGACTGAGCCCAGCTACACCCCTAGCCCTTTTTATTTTTTGTTTTGAGACAAGGTCTTATGAAATCACTAAATTGTGCAGGCTGGGCATGAACTTGCAATCCTCCTGCCTCAGCCTGCCAGAATGCTTGGATTGCAGGTATGTGCCACCATGCTCTGCTTAACTTTTCAAATTAAAAATGAATTAAGGCCCTTTTCTGCACCTCTTCCCCTCCCTCCCGGTGGACCTTGGCCAATGCCAAAGAGGGGAGAGGCAAGTGCCCCTGCTCCCTGCCTGGAGCCCCCGCAGCAGTTTCAGATGTATCGCCTGTCTGGTTTGCACAGTGGCTGCTCTCAGAGGTGGGAGATGAGGCAGGAGAGATCAGGAAGGTGCCACGTGACAGGACAATGACTCAGTCTGCCGGAGCCAGCCTGGGATGTACAGGAAGGATTGTAAGCAGGGAATATGTTCCCTAGAGGCTCGGAAAGTGCAGGAAATAGACAAAGATTCTCCCGCTGGGCCCTCCAGAAAGAGCGGCAGACACCCGGAGGGAGGAATGGAAAGGTTATGGAACAAGAAAAATGACACAGACTTCACACTGAATTTAAGAAAGCATCACCAGAGTCTGCAAAAACTTGTGGCTTGGTGAACTGTGTCTACATTGCATCAGAAGTAAAAAGGGCTAATAGCTGTCGATCGATATTCACATCCTGATCTACAGTTTGCACAGCACATTAGGGGCTGCTGTATTGCTCTATCGTTTGGGCCTCTAATGTCTGTGTGGATGCAACTGTTGGGTTACAGATGGTCCACAGCTCAGTGAGGGCCCGGCCCTTACTCCCAGGTCACAGGCAGTGTGTCTGAGCCTGCAGATGACCTCCATGGGGTCGTCTCTGGTGATGAAAGCTGAGACTGCGTTCTGAACCAGACTTGGTTCTGTCTCCCAGGCTTAGAGGTAAGAGAACAGGGTGAGTCCCCTGAAACAAACTCGTATGGCACTCCACGCACATGGACCCCAGAAAACCCTTATGCAAAGAACAACTTTGCACAGAGAACAAAGACACAGCCTCCAGAAGCTGGGCAGGCCGGGGGCTCATGTCCAAGGCCTGGCCATCTTCTCCTTGGACACAGGCGATCCCTCTGCAGTGGGCAGGCTGCCCCCATCCCTTCACCTGCCTCTGATTACGAGGTCATGGCCAGGCCTGGGCCGTGTGTTGGCCGCCCTCCGCCCATTACGAAGCCCTAATTGGTTAAGTGGGTGATGGATGATTAGAGTGTGCATTTGTTTTCCAGATCCCCTCCTACTGGGGTGAAAAACCTGGCAAGCCTGCAGGAGCCCCCTCCTCCCTGTGGGTGCCCTGCCTCCCACCCCTCTCCCTCAAGCCCACCAAGCCTCACTGACCCCGGTGGGCCAGGTTTCACGGGACAGCACACACAGCCATGGAGAGGGCATCCTCCACAGAGCACGGGGAGACTGCCAGCAGCAGCTGGGCCAGGGGCTTGCTCCCACCTTTCCCACCTGTCGGCACCAGAGCTGGGCCTCCAGCAAGGAATGGGGGCTGCAAGAGGAGATCTAGGCCCATGCACCTTCACCTGCCACAGGTACTGCTCCTTGCTCTGTCACCACAAAAGGGCCCGAACTTACTTCCCTGCAGTTCACAGACCAAAGTCAAAGGTTTCAGGCCATCGACACCCAGGCAGGGCCAGGTTGGGCTGTTGTCTGGGGGCTCTAAAAGAAGGTTACCAGGTGAATGGTGGCTCCCAAAAAGACATGCTGCCATCTGTGATAATGAGCTGATTGTGTCAACTTGAGTAGGAAAGAAAGGCCCCACTGACTGCACCAGCACGGTTCTGGGTGTGGCTGAGTGGAATTACTGAAGACCGAAGACCACTCTGTGGATAGGAGTGGCACCAGCCAACAGGCTTGTAGCCTGAATAGATAAAAAGGAAACAGAAGAAGCAAGTCCTGTTTCGGTTTCTTTAGAGTCCTTGCCTTTGCCTTGGGGTATCTGTCTCCAGGTTTCCAGCTCAGGCCCTTCAGCTACCAACAGAACTCCTGCAGTGAGCTAAGGTCTCCACCTTTGCAAGTGGATTGCTCAGCTCCCCAGCACAGAGAGCCCTTTTACTTTCTTCCGCACCTGACTCTGCAGGTGGCCGTGGAAGCCTACCTTGTAAATATAGGTTAAATCTGTTCCTCTAATGAGCCCTGACTGATATGCCATCCTACTCTCAGGATCTAC
>RJWT010031645.1:0-14297 GCA_004365215.1 Cuniculus paca | reverse complement strand
TTAAAGTTAAATTGCCATTTTGGGTATTTTATTTTATTTTTGGTTACTTTGCTTATTCCTATTGTTCTGTAGGTTTCTTGGACTTGAGAATTCTGCATTGACTTTTCTTTAGCCTTTTTGAATGTTATATCTTTGAACTGTTTCAGTGGTTGTTATAGGTTTTATATTATACATGAATAATTCATCACTGCTTATTGGTGTCATAATTTTGCCAGTTCAAGTGAACTGTATAACTTTATCTTCCTTTACATTTCTTAGTCTTTCATCATTTATAATATAATTTTCTTATATCAGGCATCAGGCATCCACATCAGGCAGTTTTGCAATATTTTCTTCAATCAGAGGTTAAAAAAACTTGATGAAAAGTCCATTTTATTTATCCATACTTTTCCATGTATTTTCTTCTTTCCTTATGCTCCAATATTCTTTCTTTAATCCTCTATTTTTTGCTTATAGAACTTCCTTAGCTCTTCTGCTATGGTAGGATTTCTGTGATAAAAATGTGTTAATTTTCTTGCATCTGAAAATGTCTTATTTTTTTTTATCCCTAAAAGATATTTTCGCTGAATATTGGATTCTGGGTTGACAGTCCTTTTGTTTAAGCATTTGAAAAATGTTATGCCACTACTCTAGCCTTTATGATTTCTGATGAGAAATACACTGTCATTTGAAATTTTTCTTTTGTGTAAGTGTGGTCTTATTTTTTCATAGCTTTCAATATTTTTATTTTTTTTGTCTTTAGATTTCAAAACAAACTCCTGGAGAGGTGGTTGGATTTTGAGTGCACTAATTGAATTGATGGGCTAAGCCATTGATAAGTTCACAGCCAAATGGACTATTACTTAATTTATATGTATATAAATTGTTTATATACATAAACATATATAAAGATATAAATATGTGTATAAATTATATATAAAATATATAAATTATTTATATATATGCACAAAAGATAGATAACTGTACTACTAATCTCTGTTAGTTCATCAAGAAGAATAGTTTGTGCTTTCATTGTTCTATTGTTTGATCATTTTTTCATGCCTATATCTGTAATCTGAGCAACTACTTTGAAGATAACAATACACAATACATTAACCAGTGTTAGTCTCTATTATTTTGTTTTGAAATTCTGTATCATCGTTGTTATTCTTTTTTAGCTTTTAAATTAAGAAAAAAAAGTTTTTAAAACAAGAAAAAAGAAATATGGCCTATTTAGAGGAAGTAGGTCTCAGGGGTTTGACCATTGAGACTGTATCTGATCTGTGGCCTCTTCCTCTATGACCTTTTCCAGCTTCTTTCTTTCTTTCTTTCTTTCTTTCTTTCTTTCTTTCTTTCTTTCTTTCTTTCTTTCTTATTTTAAAGGGGATAAAACCAAGGGAAATAAAAGAGAATAAAACCAATCAAAACAAACCAGCATAAGTGATACAAGACCTCAAAACATTATGAAGTCAACAATAGCTACCATAATGCCTTTTGTTATCTTCAAAATAGTTGCAGATACCTTTGGACATAGTAAAAATCAAACAGAACAGAATAGAATAGAAACAAACAAACAAACAAACAAAACCAAAATAGTGAATACAATAAAGGACTTCAAAACAAGAAAATAGTAAATCCAAAATGGCTACCATAATATATCTCGCTATCTTTGAAATAGCTGCTCATGCCATCAGATATAACAAAATCAAATAAAGCTAAAGAGAATAAAACCCAACTCAACAAAACAATAAAAATGATACAGAACTTCAAAATAAGACAGTAGGGAATTGACAATGGCTACCATCCTCAGAAAGAGACCCCCTCTAGATGCCATGCTGTGTACCACTATCTTCTGAACAGATGATCATACCACTGGCCCTAGACCTGTAAGGTCAGTGAAACACCAAAACACCACAAGCATCAAATTGCGTTTCACCTCAATAGCTATCATCACAGCCTGTGTTTCTCCGGATCAGCTGGTCGCTTAAGGAGGGGAGGGGCATTGGTACTTCTTGTTTGCCAGCCGGAGGGTTGGAAGAGGCTGGAGTCTGGCTGTCCACCTGTCAGCAGCGGCACATGCATGGCACTGGTTTGCAAGGCAGAGCTCGTTTCCTGGTGTTCTCTCCCTCTGCAGTCTGCAAATGGTGCTGACTCATGGGGAAAGGCTTGATCTGGCTGTCCCTATGCCTGTGGCAGCCAGCGCTGATTCACAGGGGTGGCTTGCTTCTTGGTGAGGCCTTGTTCTCTCCTCCTGCAGTAGGCAAAAGGTGCTGACTCACAGGGAAAGGTTTGGGTCTGGCTGTCCCCATGCTGGTGGCAGCCTGCACGTGGTGCTGGTTCACAGGGGGGACTTGCTTCTCCACTTGCGTTATTCTTCTGCCACTGTATGTTGAACACACCACCACCTCACCACCACCATAACTTTCTATGTTATTTGTGTCAGATAACCATGGACTGAAACCTCTAAATCATGAGCCAAGTTAAAACTCTCCTTTAAACTGAGAATGATAGGTTTTATTGTCTTGTGTAACTTTGTTGACTTTTCTCTGAGATTTTTTTCAGCATCTTCAATCTATAGATTTATGTTTTTCTAGTTTGATTTATGTACCATGTTTGAAGAGTTTTCAGTGATTATCATTTTTTCTTTTTTTATTAAAGGTAGGGAAAGAAGCAGCATTTTTCAGTCCCATTGTTTTCCTCCCTTTCTTCTTGCACTCCTATGACACAAATGTTGGGCCTTTTGTTATGTATCTCTGGGTTCTTAAGGCTTTGCTCATATTTTTCCAGTCTGTTTTTTGTATTTATCAGATTTGGCAATTTCTATTGTGCTTAAAATTCACTGATTATTATTTAACCTCTACTGTGCTGTTGAACTCATATTTATCTATATATAGTTCTATAAATATATAGATATATATATAATTTTATATATAGTTATATATAAATATCTCAGCTATCTTATTTATATATAAATATCTTAGATATATTTTATATGTAATATATATTTTTATATATAGCTATATAGTTTTATATATATAGAAAGAGTTCTTTTATTGTAATATACAGAGATAAAGATATACATAACACATATATCTATAAATGCACAAGTGCATACATATGTATATATTTGCACCATTCATTAAATTTTTCTTGAAGAAATAAATTATTTACTAACCTGAAAAATGGTCTGAAACCATCTCAAAATTTAATTATTCCAAAGAGTAGCAGGTTATTTTCTGAAACTTGGGTGCTTATAAGTCAAAAATCTTTTATTTCTACAAATATAGAAAAAACAAAAGTGATATACAGGATTCCTATTTTTGAACACTGTTGGTGTCACAGTTACCTATGAGATTGTAAAAGTGAATACTAAAAGGAAATGTGCATAACCTTATAAAAATTTCCATTAGGAATAAATTCTCATTATATTTCTGATATTTGGTTGTGTTTGCCACTCATGTGCTGCCTGTTACAGGTAGAAAAATCCACACAAATTTCACTAGTTGCTAATTTGAATAAGTCTCAGTTATATTAGATTTTTTAAAAAATTTATTTTAAAGAAAGTAAAAAACAATAAAAGTGACACAGAATTTTAAAACAAGATGATGAGATTAACAATGGTTATTATATTGCATGTTTTTGTATTCAAAGTAGTTGCTCAGATTACCAGATCTACACATGCAAAATTGATCAAACAATATAAGCACTAACATTTCCTTTCAATGAACTAATAGAGTTAGTAGTACAATTATCTTAGCTATCTTGTACATATATTTGTTGTTGTTTTGTTTTCCCTTTCCTTCTTTTCTACTTTCCCCATCCCAGTTGGTGTTCCCTTTTGAGCAATTCCTTTTCCTTTCACAGTATCTATTGTACCATTTGGATCCTATTTACTCTTTCAGTTTTTTACACTAGAGAGGCAATGCAATGTTTACACATGTGAATCTGATTTATTTCACTCATGAGTATGTTCTCTAGTTGTACCCCATTTACCTATAAAAGTCTTGAGTGTATCCTTCTTTATAGCTCGGTAGTACTCCACTGCATAAAATACCACATCTTTTTTATCCATTGCTCGGTTGATGGGAATTTTGGTTGTTTCTAAGATTTAGTTACTACAAATTGTGTTGCTATAAACATGGGTGAGCATATATGCTGTAGTATGATATTTTTAATTCTTCTGGAAAAATACCCAGAAGGGGAATACCTGGGTGGAATGGGACCACTAATCCTAGTTTTTTGAGGAATCTCCACACTGCCTTCCACAGTGTTTACACCAGTCTACACTCCCACCAACAATGGAAAAGGAATCCTTTTTCCTCACAGCCCTGCCAGCATTTGTTATTGGGTAAGTTTTTGATGATAGCCGTTCTTGTGTGAGATGCAATCTCAGTGTTGTTTTAATTTGCATTTCTTGAATGACCAATGATGTTGAACATTTTTTCATATATTTGTTTGCCAATTGTATTTCTTCATTTGATAAGTGCAAATTCATCTCAGGTGCCCATTTTTGAATTGGATCTTTGATTTTGGGGTAGTGATTTTTTTTAATTCTTCATATTCTAGACAGTAGTCCTTGTCTGAGGGAGAATTGGCTAATCTTTTTTACTAATTCATGGGTTTTCCTGTCATTTTGGTGGTGATTTCTTTTGATGTACAAAAACTTTTTAATAAGATGAGATCCCAGTTGTTGATTCTTTAAAGTATTTCCTGTGCGGTTTTCTTTTTGTTCATGAAGTCTCCACCTACCCCTATGTCTTCAAAATTTCTAACTACTTTATATTCTAGTAGATTTAATAATAAAAGTTGTTAAGGAAAAGAAACACATAACCTATAAAGGAAAGTCCATCACAATCATGGCAGACTTCTCAACACAAACCATTAAGACAAAAAGCTTGGAATGATGTATTTCAATTCCTGAAAGAATACAGCTTACAAACCAGATTGAAGTGTCCTGCAAAACTATCTTTCAAAATTGATGGAGAAAAAAGATACTGCTATGATAAAGGACAATTGAAGAAATTAATGACCCTCAAAAACCCTACAAAAAGTACTAAAAGATATTCTAGAGATACAAATGACCACAATTCCAAGAATGACAACAGAAAAAAGTCACCAAGCAAGGCAAGCAATTAACCAGGGGGGAAAAGTATGGAATTAACAGCAGGAAGATAACATGACAAAGACAAGCCAATACATATCAGTTATAACCATTAATGTCAATGGCCCAAATTCACTAATCAAAAGAAACAGACTGGCAGAATGGATCAAGAAACAAAATCCAACAATATGTTGTATACAAGAAACACATTTAACTCAGGAAAGGAAATTCATAAACTGAAAGTCAAAGGATGGAAAATAATACCCCATGTGACAAGAACCCAGAAAAAAGCAAGAGTAGTTATTCTGTGTGTAGACAATGTGAGTTTCAAGCCAACATTGATCAAAAGAGATAAAGAAGGTCATTACATATGTTTTAGGGGAAAACTTTAAGAGGGAGAAGTAACAATCATAAATATATATGCACCAATACAGAAGCACCCAACTATATAGTCAGATATTAATAGACCTAAAAAATCAAATAAACAGTAACACAATTATAATGGGGGACCAAAAAAAATCCATAAATATATGAAAATAAATAGCACCTTTCTGAACAACCAGTGGGTCACAGACAAAGAAGAAATTAAACAATATCTACAATAAAATGAAAATGCAAAACAACTTACTGGAACCAGTGGGCCCCAATGAAAGCAGTCCTCAAAGAGTAATTTATAGTGATGAATTCTCATCTCAGGAAAATGGGGCGAGCACAAATAAACAATCTAATGCTGCACCACAAGATTCTAGAAAAAGAAGAGAAAATCAAGCCCAAATCCCAAAGAAGGGAAGAAATTATAAAGATCAGAGTAGAACTTAATACAATTGAGAATAAGAAAATAATACAAAGAATTAATGAATCAAAGAGTTGGTTGTCAAATAGAATAAACAGAATTGATAAACCCCTAATCAACCTTATCAAAAAAAGGGAAGGAAAAAACTCAAATTCATGCAATAAGGAATGAAAAGGGTAAAATCACTACAGATCTTGGGGAAATACAGAAGATCATCAATACGTACTTTGAAAACCTTTTCTCTCATAGGATCAAAACCACAAAAGACATGGACAGATTCCTAGAAATATAAGAATTACCAATGTTGGATCAAGAAGATATAATACTTCTGAATAACCTAATATCAGTTAATGAAATTGCAAATGTAAATAAAACCTCACACACACACACACACACAAAAAAAGCCCAGGTCCTGATGGATTCACAGTTGAATTCTACAAGAAATTTAGAGGTGATTTAATACCAATACTCCTCAAACTCTTTAATGAAATTGAAAGGGAAGCAATTCTCCCTAATTCATTCCTAGAGGCAAGTATTACCCTGATACCAAAACCAGAGAAAGACCCAAACAAAAAGAGAACTACAGGCCAATCTCCCTAATGAACATAGATGCGAAAATCCTCATTAAAATATTGGCAAACAGAGTGCATCAAATCATAAAGAAGATTATACACAATGATCAAGCGAGATTCATCACCAGAATGCATGGGCGGTTCAACATACACAGATCAATAAATGTAATACACCGTATCAACAGAGCCAAAGACAAAAATCACATGATCATCTCAATAGATGCAGAAAAAGCTTTTGATAAAGTCCAACACTTATTTATTATTAAAAAACCTAGAGAAAATTGGAATAGATTGTCTCTACCTCAATCTGATGAAAACCATCTATGACAAACCAACAGCCAACATCATACTAAGTGATTAAAGAGTGAAAGGTTTCAACCTAAGATCAGGAACAAGATGAGGATTCCATTATTACCACTCCTATTCAATATAGTTCTGGAAACATTAGAGCAATTAAACAAGATAGGGAAATAAGAGGAATAAGGGTAAGAAAGGAAGAAGTTAAATTATCATTATTCACAGATGACATGATACTCCACATAGAAGATCCTAAAAACTTCACTAAAAGACTTCTAGACTTGATAACCAATTTCAGTAGCATAGCTGGCTACAAAGTCAATACTCAAAAATCAATTACATTCCTGTACACAAACAACAAACTCAGAGAAAGAGAAATTAAGGAAACCACACCCCTCATAAAAACATCCAAAAAAATGAAATACTTAGGAATCAATTGAAAGGAAGTAAAAGATCTATACAATGAAAATTGCAGCAGTCTGAAAAAATAAATTGAAAAGGATTTCAGACATTGTGAAAATGGCCATACTTCAAAAATTGTTGTACAGATTTAATGCAATTCTGATAAAAATACCATTAGCATACCTCACAGATCTAGAGAAAATTCATCTGGAACCATAAGAGACCTAGAATAGCAAAGGCAATCCTGGGCTACAAAGGTGAGGCAGGAGGCGTCACAATCCCTGACTTGAAATTATACTACAAAGTTATTTTAATAAAATCAGCATGGTACTGGCAAAAAAATAAAAAAAATGAAAGAGACCTGAGCATCAGTGGAACAGAATAGAAGATGTAGACACAACTACAAGCATACTTGGCCACTTTTTGTTTGAAAAAGACCTAATGTTCACTGGAAGAAAGCTTCTTTAATTATTGGTGCTAGAAAAACTGGTTTTCCACTTGGCAAAGACTAAAACTAGACACATATCTATCACCATACACTAAACTGAAGTCAAATGCATCAAAGATCTAAGTATTAGAACAGAAATATCACTGCATTTTTAATTTCTGTTATTATATTTAAGTTCTAAACATTTCTTTTGGTTCTTTTAAATTTCTTCTTTCCTTTCTTTCTTTCTTTCTTTCTTTCTTTCTTTCTTTCTTTCTTTCTTTTCTTATTGTTTTATTTATTTTTGAGACAGGGCCTTGCTATGTAGTTCAGGCTGGACTTGAACCCACCATGTAACCCAGGGCATACTCAAACTCACTGCATCAGGCTCCCCAGTGCTGGGATTATAAGCATGTGCCATCATGACTGACTTTCATTTCTTGTTTAGACCTTTTGTTTCTACCCTGAGACTTTTATCTTTTTTTCATTTGCATTAGCACTGTTTATCACTGATCTCTGGAATACCTTGATGATAGTAGCTTCATGCTGTTTTTCAGATTATTAGGATGTTAGTATTGTTTTGGTGTTGGAATTTATTATCTTTTTAAATTCAGTTTGAGATCTTTTTGGTGCTTTTCATGAATGTTTACTAAAATTGGTGTGCTTAGTTATGAGAAACTGGATGCTTTACAAACTTTCTGTTTTGGCTTGTGTTTTCTGAGGCCACTTTGGTGGAGAGAGGAGAGGGTATTTCTCTGTCACCAGTTTGTCTTACAACAACAACAGACTAAATGGTGGGTTCCTTCTTACTTTTGGACCAGATGAGAGCCTCCACTATTTGCTGGTTGCCTAGGACAAACAAGAATATCCTGGTTTCAAGATGCTGGAATACAACATCATGGAGAGGATGAGAAGGAAGTGGGTCCCCAGGATCCAGGAAGAATCTAAAATATGAATTGAAGCCCACAGAGAGAATAAAAGAAGAATTTAAACAAAGAAGAAGGTGGTGGCTGGCAGCACCTTAGCCTGGAACCTGACTCACCCTGTGAATAAGAGCTGCCGAGCCTGGGGACACAGGGTCACTGTTGCAGTCTTGGTTGACCCCAGAGGTCTCTGCAGAGAAGCGTGGCAGTGGAAGAGAGTGGTGGATGTGGAGATCTGCGCTGGCTGGTGGTGAGTGCAGGGGACTTGATCCCCCTACGGGAGACAGCAATTGGCCAGGAGCCATTTTGGAGTCCGGCAGGATATGCCTGGGGCCAGGACTGCTGCCAGGCTTCCTCCAGCAGCTCCAGGTTGTGGGCGAACTTGAGGAAGTTGCTTGGACTGAGTTCCACTCCCGTGCACTTCCAGACAACATCATGTAGGTTCCTAACCAGTTTAGATCTGCAGGCACTGGCTAGTTCTGTTCCTATGCAAATGCTGGGGGGCCTTGTGTGCTGGTACCTAGCTCAGTGCAGAGTCATGGGTGCCCACCGTCAGATGCCCATTAGCCAGCACTGGCCAGAAAAGCAGAACAGTCACACTTCAGTCACACTTCACAACTTGTGAAGAACTCAGAGAGGAATAAGAATGGTGCTTTATTGTTACATAGTGGATGTGGAAGCCCATACTCCCTGTGTGGTTTAGATTGATACTGAGGGCACAGAAGGCATTGTTACTGCCCTATTAGGATGAAAGTTCCAGCTTGGTCTACATGAACGGAGATGCTGCTCATGCAGAGAACTTGAGGCAGCTCATGACAGCCAGGATGGAAATATAGACTGCACACCTGGCCTTCAGTGGGTAGAGTGGGGCACGCATGGGTGTATATGTGTGTGCGTGTGTGTGGTTGTGAAGTTTGAGTGAATTAGTTATTGTTAAAAGTATTTTAACAAGTGTTGCTAGATTGCCCTTTTCCAAATCCTTTGGCTTGATAGAGCAGGCAATGAGATGAGTTGTATTTATTTTGCCTGTGTCCATTGACATTTCTGTATTTCTTCTTATACTTCAGTAGTTAAGTTATGTGAGAGAAAAAGAAAACCCATAGAACACTACACAGCTTTGTTTTTTGGGTCCTGATTTCTCTAGAATGTTTGAAAATCTCTCTCCTCTGTCTATCTTTCAGGAAAATGTTTGTTTTCTATATAGTGTTTGGAGGTTTTAATTGTACTTACAAGGAAGACAGGAGAAAAAAATATTTGACTCCATTATCCTAGATGTAGAAATTTCTAATATTTTACTTTGAAATAAGATTTACTAAAACTTGCAAACATAGTACATGGAATTTCTTGTTCTTCATCCGTATTCTTCCAAACAGTTAACATTATTAACATCTTGCTTTTCCTGTCTTTCCTTCAGTCTTTAGTTCCTTTCTTCAGTCCTTAATTTGTTTCTTCCTTCATTTCTTTTTCCTACCCAATCTTTGAATCATCTGAGAGTAAATTTTGAATCTTAAAAACTTCAGTGTGTATATTCTAAAAATAATATTACTTTATCACACCAATAATATTACCCTATTATAGCCATGATAGAATTAGCAAAATCAGCAATTTAACTGCAAAATCACTCAGTGTTACAAATATTTAGACTTCACCTGTTTGCCCTCTTATATCCTTTACAGCAAAAGAAAAAAAATATAACATTATATGGGAAAATATACCCTCTCATGGAGAACCCTAGAATTTGTCATTATTCACCAATTTAACTTTATTTTCTCTTCCTTCTATCATTTCTCTTCCCACTAATCCCACACTGATTCATATTTTTTGAAGGTACTTTATAGTTAACCAGCCTGGCATTGCTCAAACTGTATCTAAGTGGATCTCTACTCCCCCAGTCTTTGATGGGACAAGAAAGTAAAGTCATTCCAAGTCGTGCAAGAATAATGCAGTTGGTTTATGTGTTGGAGATTACCTGGTAAGGGGAAGATAGGGAAGGTTACATTACAGATAATAGAAAACAGGCCAGAACTCTATAATGAGCTCACAACTTTCCAGAAAATGACTCCTTTTTTTATCCTCCAGGAAATCTTCCAACCAATTATCTTTGCCTGCTATGTGACTTGCCTCTGGCCACCTAAGTGGCTAGTTTGATCTCCCAATTGCTTCAAAATTTTATGTGATTCTAACCTGGAATTCTATAGTAAACAGGATTCTGAGAAATCAAGTAAGAGAGATTTTATCTTATCTAAATTTCCTTGATAAATGAATAGTGACCTGGCATAGGAGAAATAATGGACAACAGCACATCCAGTTGTCCCTAGCATCTTGTCTGTCTGGAAAATTACTCAAATAATTAGAAATACATTGCTAAATTCTACTACTAGTCCAATGACAGGGGTAGCTGGTGGTCCATTTCTTACCAGAATGTTCAATTTGTTTTCATTATCATTTTTTTTCTCCATAAATTCACCCTAAGCTACTATTTAAAGAGGATATCTATCCACTTTCTAACCTTCTCCCTTCTTTCCTGCTGGAAATTCTTTCTTCTTACATTCTATGCAATTGGTTTTAGTTGAGTCTAACATGCTTTTCTATGACATGGATACCATCTTTGGTAACAGTTAATTGCTTTGTGGATAACATATTCACATGGAACCCATCAGTGTTTCTCCCCTTGGATATGGTTTATTGCTCTGGAGGTAGGTCACTGACTAGGATATTAGGAATTCTTTTTAAGACTCCTTAAAGTCTAATTGAGAAAGAGATTTAGTCTTTCTCTTCTGGTGAGGAATCCAAGAATACCTGACGGCAATCTTTCCCATTATCTGGAAGAAGCTAATGCTAGAGAGAGGAAAAGAAAGTAACACAGAGAGAGAAAAAGAGGAAGAAAAAAAGACATGAGAAGAGAGAAAGATATAGTCATTAAGTTCCTGATTCCAGTTGTTTGGAAGATCAGCCTCTGTATTTTTCTTCTTAAGGTTTGTTTACACAACTCCTGTTTTATTTTATATATGTGAATCCATTACTATCATCTTTTGATCTGTTTCTGTCTCTGTCTCTGTCTCTGTCCCTGTCTCTGTCTGTCTCTGTCACTCTGTCTCTCTCTCTGACTGTTTCTGTCTCACAAACCAGTTCAAATCAAATTTTTGTCACTTGAAAATGTAAGTCATTACCTGGCATATGTACTAGGTAATTTACTCTGAGGACTTCCTCAAAACACTTATTTTGTGAAGCGGTTGACGTGCTACTCAAAACGTTGCCCGGTTCTTTCCTACTGAGGCCATTTAGCTGTTAAAGTGGATGCTTCATGTGTGAGTACTGTTGGTCTGCTTTGTGAACCTTGTGTATGTCCTTCTATGTGTTTTGTAAATGTGGACCTCTTGACAACCAATGTGGTAAATACTTTTGTTCACGTTTTAAAGATAAAAACGGGGGAATGCTAGAGGAGCAAAGTGACAGCTCAAATTTTCTTGAAAAGAAGTAAATGAGATTTGAATGCAGAGATTCATCTTTTCCATAAAGCGCTCTCGTATAAAGTTTTAAAAGTTACAGTACTTCAGTGTTGGGTACAACACTGGCCCAGGGTGCACTGCATAATGAGCGAAGCATAGAACACATTTCAGAATGTGTTTGTCTTCACTTGATGGTTTCCAATGTGTAGTAGTAAACCTTGGCAACCACTATATGGCACTAAGCAGATTTCATGTCTTGGAGTGAATTTGAGCTTTTGACTTTAAGTTTAGTGGTTTATTTTATATGCAACCAGATTGCACCTATTTTTCATTTTTAAAATGACTGAAATTTGCACCATAGCTAGAGCAAAAAAAAAAGACCATATCAATCAGGTTAGGTTAGGTTATGCTGTGATAACAAACATCACCAAAATCTTAGTAATTTTTCATAAAAATTTTTATTTCATGTTCATCAAAATTTTACTGAAAATCTAAGTGTTTCTCCCTGGCAACTATACCTCATGTACTGACTCAGTGTCTTAGGTCGTTTAGATAGAAGAGCATCTTTTTATAGATTCATGCTACTTATATGGCTGGGGGAGAGTCAGGTTAGAGATTTAAGCATCTGCAGGTGATTGCTTCCTCTCACATTTTGGGATTGAATCAAGTGACAGGGCAATGCTCATCTTCAACCTATGGATTAGTGTGATACACTGTGCACTCAGCAGTAGAGGGTCTGAACATATTGTAGTGGTTACTCCAAGGACCCCAAAGACTTAGGACTTATAAGCATTTAGTTAGAGGTAAATATTAAGGCAGCTAAGATGGAATGATGACTCCCTGGACTTTGAGATCAGACCATGTAAGTAGGTAGTAAGAAAATATTTGCATGCTCTCTCTCTCATCTTCACTCTCTGGTTTTTCTATTACCTGGGTAACTAAGCTTGAGAAAGCCACACATAAATAATGTTATTATTTTATATTTTGTCCAACATTGTGTGTAAGCTAGTTGTCTTTTGTGAAATACCTCCTCTGAGTTATAAATTTACTTTTGGAGCTAATGGTGGAGAACTATGTATGCAGCTTGCTACACAGGGTAGCTGTCAATCTCCAGTGGAATATTGGATGCAATAGAGCTGGTTATACTTTAATATATTCTGCAAATACTAAAGCTATTAATGTTACTTTCCTCTGAGCTTTTTCTAGGAGCATCTCTGGATGACTTCTCACTTGAAAGCTGATTGGCTGATTTTTCACATGGTGTAACCCTCCATTTCTAAATAATCCAAAGGCTTTTTTAGCAACAGACTTTCTTAAACATCTATCAGATTAAAGACTTGGTAAGTGCGATCAGGTGGTATAGGTCTGGGATAGAAAGTGAGGGTACTCAGGACAAGTCAGTAATAAGAATGTGGTTCCAGTGGAAAAATAAGCCAGCCTGTAGTATAAATGTGTGCCTGCTGAGGTCTGCACTGTGATTCTCTCTAATAACAGAGTTGAGATGTGTTAATGAGCATGACACAGGGCACACAGCCATCAAGTGAATTAGTCATAGCTTGATTCTTTTATGTGCCTTGTCTAATGGCAAACATTACCCAGCACTCACAGCAGCAGCACTCTTAGATGGAGCAGAAGGTGTAGAAGGGAGTAATGAGGCTGCCTAAAAACTGTTTTACAGAGCCCTGCACCAATTCACAACAGATAATAGAACTCAGAGCTAGACACATAATAGAAGCGACAGCCATTTATTGCTAAGAGACTGTCTGAATATTTGTGCATAAAATAGCCTACTCCAACTACTTTAATCACATTTCCTGAGAAAGAGTGGCAAAAAAGGAAAGCCACGTGGCAGACTACTTCCATTAGTATGTTCTAAATGAGAATAAAGAAGAGAAATGTGTAGATACGAAAGAAAAGAATACTCACAGAGACTGCAGATCAGAAACAGCTTCTGGCTGTTTGAATCCAGCAAAATGGGACATCTCCTTGTGACTAGGAGAGAGTATTGGAAAGTGATCTCATCCTGCAGTTATTTGATATTCATGATTACTGAAAGAATCTTAGGTTATAAATTTTTTAACCTAAAAGGGAGGATGGTGTTTTTTCTAGGTGCATATTTGGATCTCTGGCTCTTTTAAAGTGTTGTTCATGTTTGATGGGACATGCGTTTGAGAAAGGTCAGAGGATAGAATGCATAGTTTTCTATAAGGCTTTATAAGGACCAGCAACCATCTTTTGCCAAAAACCCCACAAAAGGACCCAAAAGAAAACTTATGCATATCACAAGGTGCCTCCTAGTATGTTGTGAAATTCTGAAACATTATTTTTCATATTTTTTCCATTCCATCTGGGAA
>RJWT010031644.1:0-14329 GCA_004365215.1 Cuniculus paca | reverse complement strand
GCTTTTAATATTCTATTCTTGAGTTGAATTTCTGGGATCTTGATTATTACATGTCTGAGTGTAGATTTGTTTTGGTTATGGCTAGCTGGAATTCTATATATGCCTCACTTTTTCCATGCTTGGGAAGTTCTCAGAAATTATTTCTGTAAATAGACTCCTGATATCATTTGTCATGACCCCTGCTTTTTCACTCACATTTTTAATTCTTAAGTTATGCTTCTTTGAGTTGTCTAGCAACTGTTGAATTGTTACTTCCTGAGTCCTTGTTATTTTTAAGAGATCTTTCCTTTTGCGATCACAAACTGCAAACCTGTCTTCAAGGTTTGAAAGTCTATCTTCGGTTTCTTTCAAGTGATTTTGCCAGTTTTCAATGGAGTTTTTAATTTTCTGGACATCTCTTTGAATCTGTTTCACGCATTCTAAATCTCTTATATTGTTCAATCACGGTTTCCCTCATTTTCCTATGCTCCTCTATTTTTTTATCTGTGTCTTCTTTAGAGATGGTTACTATTTCTTTTATGTTTTTCATCTTCTTTTACCTGGGATAGAATTTCTGTTCTAATTTCTCTTATAGCTTCATGAAGTTGTTTCTTCATTTCAGCTGACATCACTTCAGTTATTTCAGGTGTGTGACTCTATCTCCTCCAGGTTTACCTCTCGTGAACTTGCGCTGCTTGGACTGGACGCCAGAGATTGCCCTCTCCTTCGTCTTAGCCTATTCCTGACTTCCTCCACACACCTGAGCAGTGTGGTCCCAGGCACCCCAGCACTGGCCACAACCTCTCCGAAGCGAGACCATTCAGCCCCTCTGGCCTGTGCTGGCTATGGACATCCGACGGTGGGCGCCTGCACCTCCACACTGAGCTGGGCACCAACTTACCTGGAGTCCACACAGGAGCAGACCTAGCCTGGGCCTGCAAACCCAAGCTGGCCAGGAACCCACTTGATGCCATCTGGAATGTGCATGGGAGCAGAGCTCGGTCCAAACAGCCCCCATGGGTCCGCCCACAACCTGCAGCTGCTGGATGACTAATTTCTCTGGCCACTGCTGGCTATGGCTATCTGTCTCAGCCCTGAGCTGGGCACCAGCCCAAAAGGGTCCCCAGCATTTGCATGGGAGTGTAACTGGCCAGGGCCTATGTATCCAAGCTGGCCAGGAACCTACATGACGTTATCTGGAACATGCAGGGGAACTCAGTCCAAGCAACTTCCATGGGCCCACCACAACCTGGCACTGCTGGCAGCAGTGGGTAGCAGTCTTGGCCCCAGGCGTATCCTGCCCGACTTCAAAATGGCCCCTGGCCAATCACTCTCTCCCATGGGGGGATCGAGTCCCTCGCACTCACCACCAGTCAGCACAGATCTCCGGGTCCGCCACTCTCTTTCACCCCCGCACCTCTATGCAGAGACCTGTGGGGTCAATCATGACTGCGACTGTGACCGCACGTCTCCAGGCTCAACAGCTCTTCTCGCAAGGTGAGTCTGGCTCCAGGCTAAGGCTCTGCCAGCCAACACCTTCTTCTTTGTTTAAATTCTTTTTATTCTCTCTGTTGGCTTCAATTCATATTTTAGATTCTTCCTGGGTCCAGGGGACCCACTTCCTTCCTTCTTGTCCTCTCCATGATGTTGTATTCCAGCATCTGAACTGTTTCTCTCAGAGAGACTGTTTACTCTCCTGCTTACTGTTCCGCCATCTTTGATGTTCCAAAATGTATATGCTATCTTGATGCTCAAAATTTCAACCTTTATTTTATAAATTTGGCTTAGAGTTCTAATTTATTAATACAAACCTGCTGTACACAATTCCATTCAGCAGGGGGAGTTGGTACATGCATATAACACGTGAATTCATTTTACTTCCTTTTCCCTTCCTTTCCTTCCATCTCTTGGTCTCTTTCCCATTTGCAAAAGATCTATCTTCTTGTTTCCGGTTATGGTTTATTTTGCTCTTTAAATTATGTACACTCTGAGTTTCTCTTACAGGAGAAAAACCATGTGATATTTAAGCTTGTATGACTTGTTTTTCTTAACATTATGATTTTTAACATGTGTCTATTTTCCCACAAATGACTGGAATTTATCCTACTTTAAGGCTTAGCATTGTGCTGTGTGTGAAGACATTTTATCTATTCAATTGCTGATGGACACACAGCCCATTTCTGAGATTTAGCTCTTAGGCATAGTGCTGCTGTAAATATGGATGTGCCTGTATCACTGTAACCTGAGCTTAACTCTTCAGAAAATGCCTAGAAGAGGACTAGCTGGGTCAAATGGAATCTCTGGTTTTCTTTTGGGAGGAATCTTCCTACTGATTTCCACAGTGGTTGTACTGGTTTGCATTCCCAGCTACACTTTAGAAAGGTTACTTTTTCTCCACAGCCTCTCTACATTTGTCATTACTTGATTTCTTGATGACATCCATTCTTCCTAGTGTAAGATGGAATCTCAGTGTTGTTTTGATTTGCATTTCTCTAATGGCCAGAGATACTGAATATTCTTTTTTCTTTTTTTTTTTTGGTGCTGGGGATTAAACTCATGACCTCACACTTGCCAGGCAGGCTCATATGCCATTGAGATAAATCCCCGGCCTTCTTTCATGTATTTACTGGCCATTTGTACCTCTTCTTTTGAGAACTGTCTATTCTTTTTCCCTTTTTTTTAGTACCAGAAATCTAAGTCAGGACCTCATGCTTGCTAGGCACATGCTATACTGCTTAGCTACATCCCTGGCTATTCTTTTCAAGTACCCATTTTTTGAATGAGTCTTTTATTTTTGGGAGTCTATTGAGTTATTTATACATTTGAGGTAGTCATCCTGTCTGAGGAGTAGCTGGCAAAATTTTCTCATTTTGTAGATTGTTTGTTCATTCTAATGCTTGCTGCCTTTGCTATACATGAATTTATTAAATTAAAAATTCCTGATTGACTTATGAGGCTACTGCTAGAACCTGAGTTGTTGTTCTACTTTCCCATCAGCTAGGTGTATAACTGGATAAATCCTTCTAATCTGTCGGCCTCTGTGTTCTCATCTGTAAAAAGGGGAGTTCTCTTTTTTTTTTTTTTGTGGCACTGGGGATTGAACTCATGACCTTGTGCTTGCCAGGCAGGCACTTAGGCCACTGAGATAGATTCCTGGCCCTTGTCTTTTTGAGACAGGGTCTCACTATGCCATTCAGACTGGCCTTGAGCTCACTTTGCAGCCCAGGCTGCCCCTGAACTCACAATGATCCTCCTGTCTCAGCCTCTCAAGTGTTGGGATTACAGGCATGAGCCACCATGCCCGGCAGATTTCTCCATTTGAAATGACGTTCCCTTTGGCTGTACAATTCCCTGCTCTATGAATATTCATCATACTCTACCTGGAAGAATTGGCACAGGAATTCTGTATTTCTCTGTTAAAATTCCAAACCTGTCTTCTGTTACAGGGGTGTTAAGTGGAGCCTAGAACAGAAACAAAGAAAAGGTTTTAGTTCGTATTTGTAAATATAAATTTTAAAAAACTTAAATTTTCTCTGGAGACATCTTTGAAACCTAAACATCATGTGTCTCTGTCTCTGTGGAAATTTAGGGTAGGTGCTTGGTTCCAAGAAGCTTCCTGCTTGCTGAGAAAAAACACAGAAACTTTCTTTTTCCTTTGGCAAAAGACTCCCCTCCCCCTCATTTTCCACTACTGGGAACTGAACCCAGAGCCTTGCACCTGCTAGACAAGGGCTCTACTGCAGAGCTAAAAACCCTTTTTATTTCTTGAGACAAAGTTTTGCTACGTTGCCCAGGCTGGATTTGAATAAGTGATGCTGCTGCTTTGGCCTCCCAAGTAACTGGCTTACAGGTGTGCACCACCATGGCTGGCAGGCACTCAAATATGTGTATCTACTTCCTCCACCTCTTGGTCCCCTTTTCATTTACAAAGATCTATCTTCCAGTTTCTTTTTTGTTCTTGGTACTGGGAATTGAACTCATGACCTCGCACTTGCCAGGCAGGCACTGTGCCACTGAGCTACATCCCTGACCCTACCTCCCTGTTTCTTATCATCAATCTTGTATTTTACAGAGCATAATATTATGGGAAGGAGACCATAGATGAAATTTTTAGAATTCAATTTACTCCATATGTAAAGAATACAGATATTTTAAACTTTTACATATTTTAGCCTCATCAACGGCATTCAGACACTGAATATTCTTACCCTGCAAATACAACTTATCTTACAGAAGAAAAAAATGAGAATACAAGAGTTTAACCAAGTTAATACAAATTTTTTCTCAAAGCAGTGAAATTAGCACTTGGCCCTCTGAAAGCTGCACGGGTGGCTTTTCTGCTGAGGTCATTGGAAGCCACAGTAAATGATTTCTTCTGAAATTATATCACCCGCTTTGGCTTCAGGTACTGCACTGTCCTACAAAATTCTACCTAGCACTTTATTAAGAACAATGATAACACACCCACAGAACTATTCAAAGGTCTTGTCAAAATCATGTCATCTCATAAATGCAGCATATTAGCCCGGCATGGTGGCGCACGCCTGTAGTCCCAGCACTCAGGAGACTGAGGCAGGAGGATTGTTGTGAGTTCGAGACCACCTGGGCTACAAAGTGAGTCTGAGTCTGAACTGCATATAGCGAGACCCTATCTCAAAAAGATGAAAATAAAATAAAATAAAATAAATGCAGCACAAAAACACAACACACAGAATGTATTATGTAAAAATACAAGTTAACATCTTAAATTACAATTCTGATGAGCCATTTCTTTTTAAATATATATACACACTATATATATAGTATATTAGATATATATACACTATATATATGTACATTATATACACACACACTATTACCCACTAAGAGACAGAATTACATGAAGAGGGTTTCTTCTACTTCAGTAATTTGGGAAGAGAGCTAGCGCAAGGATCCAAGTTTGCATAAGAAGCAGCTCTTCATACCCCCTTCTCCTTCCAGTCTGGGAAGAGTTCTTTGAAAGCCCCTGGATCGAGGCAAGCTCCCGAGAGTGTGTGAGCTCCAATCTGGGCAGCTTTCTCCACCAGACACACACGGATGTCCTTGCCGTGTTCCGTAGCTAACTGCTTCAGCCGAACAGCAGCAGAGAGCCCCGCAGGGCCCGCACCCACGATCACCACATCCGCTTCTTCTGCAAACCTCTCCATGTTCACTCCTGGGAGGAAAAAGTGTCACAAGTAAATAAAAGTTACGGAATTAATATGACACGGTAAGTCATGTGCTGTCTAGTAAATTACCCACTAAACTCCCCTCTGCTTTACATTATCATGCCAGGCGTGTTATTAGTTTCATGTATTCATTGGTTGTTTCAGTGCAAATCTTACTGTAGTTTCCTTAAGCCAACTTTTGGCTTTGAGATTCACTGCTATAAATTTAGCAAATTATCTACTTATCTAAATAGTAATATGCAATATAATTGTTAAAGTCATAAAGTATTAGATGATTTTAAAATACCATGAAAAATAAAATATTTCCCTCCACAAAACGATACAAAGTATTTAGAAAAGTTCCCACAATTTGCACACAAATCACTCGCCTTCCCATCGTTTATCCTTATCCCGAGGATAAACAGTGTAGTGGGTAGTAATCTGAGGTACTGCGGACGTTGAAGACCATCTTGAAGCACACAGAGGTAGAATATTTTTCTTAATTTTTAAGATTTGAAGGCACTTATATGCTGAAAAAAATTACAAACATTGTTATCATTTTAAAAATTAGTTGTCCTCAGAGTAAACCAAAAGAGCTAGTAAACGGAATCATTATTCCCAATAAGTGATATACAGTAAATGGAAGTAGGTTACACTCTTTCTTAATAACAATTCAGTAGGCTTTTCCATAAATTTACTCAATCTTAAATATTTTAAAACCACCATATAAACAAGAAATAAAAACAGATCCAAAACAGAGTACACATAGGGATGTGGTATATGATAAAGACGTCATTTCAAATTAGGGATACGAGACGGCTACTTGTTAACTGGTGCTTAAAGAGCTAGAACCCCATTTGGAAAAAAGTGTACCTTGCTCCTTCTGTCAGAGTGAATGTCACTTGAAAAGACTTTGGCAGAGAAAGCCACAGTATAAATGAATGCCATGACATATTCAAACATTCACTTTCCTTTGCATGTGGGCCGGACGTACATGTTCCTAACAAGCAGAGCACTAACAGCAGAACTGTTAACTTTATGGCAGATAACACTTCACCAAGTGCTGCCGTTCGCGCACCCCCAGTCCACTGTGGAAGGTGCAGCACCTTTGTGGTTTACGCCCTCTGCCTAATCACGACACACAAGCTCAGATCGACCAACTGTCTACGAAATGCCTGGAAGTGAAAATCACAAGTGTCCACATCAGGAAAGACAAGAAAGCAAAGACAGGAAGTGCCACACGAAGCAGACTAAGGAGATGTGCCAACTGAGAGCAAGGTGGTACCCTGGACCAGATCCTGGAAGAGAAAGACGAAATTGGAATCAAGCCTGAAGTTCAAATAACAATGTTTCGTCAATGCTACTTCGTTAGTTTTGATAATCACACCATGGTTATGTGACACAAATGGGGCACCGCAACTGAGTACTACCTTTCCAACTCATCTGTAAGTCTATGATTTCGGGGGGGGAAGGGAAGGGAGGGGAAAGAATTGAGATGTGCTCTGTACATGCACCAACTCCTCACAATGCATGTAATCATTATGTATTGCAAATGTTCTATTAAAACAATTATAAACCGAAAAACAAAAAATTATTTCAGAATAAAAAGGTAAAAGATTATAATACAAAAATTAACTCAAAAAAGAGCTAAAACCATAAAATCTTAGGAAAAAACTTCGGAGTAAGTCTTTGTGACCTCTAGCTAAGCAAAGTTTTCTTTTTCCATACAGTGTCTTGCTACCGTATTTCCCCAAAACTAAGACTGGGAACTATGCTAATTTTTGCTAAAAAAGAAGTAACAGGGCTTATTTTCAGGTGATGCCTTAGTTTTTCATATACAACAACCTACTTTCATTCATATACAACATCTATGTTTATTCATATATTCAAACGCAAAAATCTACATTTATTCCAATACAGTCATGTCATCTTCTGTAACGTTGTAGTAACTCTCTAAACCCCGAATTCTGGCCTGAATTTTTGGACTCCGTTTCCTGTAGAACCACTGGCCGCAATCTCTCAGGTCCAGCAGTAGAGCCTTCTTCCTGTCCATGCAGCCTGCTCGCAGTGCACTGGCAACACAGTCATTGGTGATTCTATCCCATCGGTTCTTCCCCCCAAGTCACGGCCTCTTGCAGGCTGGGCTTGAGTTTCCATTGAAGAGTTAACTGAAGACTTACAAGACAGGAGTGGTGACAAAAATGATGACAGTTAAGAATGATGGTCCAACTCCCCATTCCTATCCCTCAATAAATTTTCTACTCTTAAGAAAAATATGACAGTCCACATGGCATGCAAAATTCAGAAAATGCTTCCTGAAAGTACATTAAGTGTATTGTAACACATGCCGTAATGAGTTATGAAGATTCATATCAGACATCACCGCATTGGTTTGTTATCAAGTGCACACGGCATCTGTGCAACGTGTCTGTGCTCTGATTGGTCATTTGGCAGTAAGTCTCAAGTGTCTGTGCTCTGATTGGTCATTCAGCAGTACGTCTTAATATGTCTGTGCTCTGATTGGTCATTCGGCAGTGCGTCTCACTGTGTCTGTGCTCAGACGTCATTCTGCAGCGAGTTTCAAGTTCATCTATTTACGCAGGTGTTTATCTCTTGTCCAGAGGTGCCTGCTTGGGTGTTTACAAATACTGAATTGTACTGAAATTTCTAGTATCATTTATTTTCAATATTAATGTCAAAAACTTTGTATTTATTATTTTATAACTTGATACATCTGTGGTGTACTGCAATGGATGTACTAAATGCATCTGTCTGTTTGACAATCTTAACTGGGGCTTATTTTCAGGGTAGGGCTTATATTACAAGCATCCTGAAAAATCATGCTAGGGTTTATTTTCCAGTTAGACTTTATTTTTGTGGAAATACAGTATGTTGGCCAAGTTGTTTAATCCCAGCACTCAAAAGGCTTTCAAATTCCAGGCCAGCTTATACTACACAGTAGACCCTATCGCAAAAAAAAAAAAAAAAAGCAAAAATATTCAAATAAAAAAAGTGTAACCCATGGAATATGAGAAAAAATTTGAAAATTATATAGGTAACTGATACAGGACTTACATCTAGAACAGATAAATCATATCCAATAATAAAAAGACATATAACCTGTCTTGGTTACTTTTCTCTCATTGCTGAGACAAACACCTGACACCAAACTGAAGCAAGGAAAGGTTTATTTAGCTTACAGCTTCTGGAGATTTCAGTCCATAATCAGCTGGCTCCAAGGCAGGGTGGCATAGCACTGGGGCAACACTTCAAGGCAGCAGCCAGAGCAAAAGAGAGCAAAACGCAAGCCTCTTCTCTACCCTCAAATTGTACACAGGCCACCTCCCCACCTTCAGGGTGGGAGTAACACAAAATGTCCTTGCCCTCCTCTTACACAGGATGAGGATACTTACAAAATAAGAACCCTGGCTCCTTGCTGAGTCTCTCAGTTAAACTTCTAAACTTCTCAAGTTGACACAATGTGTTAACCATAGATAACCTAATTAAAGAGGGCACATGATGTGGAGATTTTTCCAAATAAGCACATGTAAAGATTCTCAGTATCATTAGCTACAGGGATATGCAAATCACAGCCACAGTGAGATGCTACTTTACACCACTAGAATGCCTGCAATCAAGGACCAGATAACAGATGACAGGTGTTGCAAGAATGTGAGACAATCAGAACCGCATACACTGCAGCTGGCAGTGATAAAATAGGGCAGCCAATTTGGAGGAAAGCGCAGCAGTTCATTGAAAGGTAAAACAAGCTGGGTGTGGTGGCTCACGCCTGTAATCCCAGCACTCGAGAGGCTGAGACTGGAGGATCACTGTGAGTTCAAGACCAGCCTGGGCTACAAAGTGAGCTGAAGGCCAGCCTGAACGGCATAGTGAGACCCTGTTTCAAAAAGACAAGGGCCAGGGATTTATCTCAGTGGCCTAAGTGCCTGCCTGGCAAGTGTGAGGTCATGAGTTCAATCCCCAGAGCCGCAAAAAAAAAAAAAAAAAAAAAAAAAAAAAAAAAAAAAAAAAAAAAAAAAAAAAAAAAAAAAAAAAAAGGTAAAACAAAGATGTCACAGTACTCAAAGGAAAATACGTCTACACAAAGCCTGTAATGAACGTCTGTAGCTAAATTATTCTTTAACATCCATAAAGTAGAAACAACCCAAATGGAAACCAGTAAATGGGTAGTGATATATGCATACAATGAAGTATTGCTCAGCCATAAAAGGAAATTAAATACTGACACACGCTATGACATGAATGAACCTTTAAAACAATACCTATTACTGTATGAGTTGGGTGTGGTGGTGCCTGACTCCTGTAATATTTGGATGACTGCAAATTCAAGGTAAGCCTGAGCAACTTAATAAGACCCTGTATCAAAAAAATAAAAAGGTCTTGGACTATACAGCTCAGTGTGAAAGCCCTGAGTTCAATTCCCAGTGCAAAAAAAAATTCAACGCAAGTATATTCATATGTATTTTCATACTGCTATACGAAAGAAGCCAGTCACAAAAAGACTAAAATGGAACCTATCCATCTACTCGGTGTTTGTATATACTAACAGCAATGAAATCTTCAGCAAGCTACTTAATTCTCCCTATCCCATCAGCTGTAAAATTTACAGTCAGTCTTTGTCTTATAAATAATGAAAGGCCTTGTATCACAAAGCAAGTCTCAAATACACGTTTGTTAAATGTGTAAGTGCTTCCCAGTTACAATTTCAACTGACATAAAGGAATCTGCAAATCTGTTTAATTTCTAGTATAACTACGAGGCTGTTCGTAACAAATTGTCTCATTATGAAGCATCTATCTGAAAATGAATAAATTTCTAAACATTAACTGTAAAAACAAGGGGAAAAAATGAATAAGGAATTTCACCTGGGTGGGCATAATACAGTACGCTGGGAGGCTGAAGCAAGGAGAACTGCAAGTTCAAACTCAGTCAGGACAATGGAGTGACTAAGGGAGACCTTGTCTAAAATATGCAAAAAGTGAAAGAAGGGAGGTTGGGCATGTAGCGCAGCATCAAGGCTCTGGGTTCAATCCCCAGGAGCCCTTCTCCCCTCAAAAGAATTTCACTGACCTTAGTAAACTGTATAGTGTTGACTTTTGTGGATATAGTGAAAAAGTGAAGAATCTTTAATCAATTTTGTCCTCCAAAATATTATATGCCAGATAGCAGATACATATTCCTAGCCAAACTTGGTCTCAATACTTTGACATTCTGTCCAGTTTTGAGACTAATTGATTTGAAATTAACTCTGAAGTCATGGACCCCGAGGCCATGGTAAAACTGTTTTCTTTCTGATTAAATGGAGAAATGATATGTTTCAATAAAAATCAGCCCAGGCAATAGCTGGGTGTGGAGGTGCACACCTGTAATCCCAGTACTCAGGGCGCTGAGGCAGGAGGATCACTGTGAGTTTGAGGCCGCCTGGGCTACATAACCAAGTTCAACGCCATCCTGAACTACAGTGAGACCCTGTCTCAAAACAAAACAAAAATTGGCCTGACACAGGCATTTATTTGTTTAGTATTTTGTTTGGTATTGGGGACTGAATCTCGGGCCTTCTCACTGAGGTACGACTCTAGCACTTATTTTACCCTCTTTAAACATTTTTTGAGACAGGATTACACCAAGTCGCTCAGGCTGGGCTGGAACCTTTGAACTTCCTGCCTCTGCCTTCCAGTGCGCTGGTATTAAAGGTAAATATACTGGGTGGGCAAATTCACCAAAATTCTTTTATGAAATTTACATATAAGAGCTGGGGATTTAGCTGAGGGGCCTAAGTGCCTGACTGGTAAGTGTAACGTTGTGAGTTCAATTCCCGGTGCCACAAAAAAAAAAAAAAAAAAAAAAAGAAATTTACATGTAAGTAGTCAATTGCAATATATACACTTGTTTAAGGATCCCATAAAGTTAACTTCAGTAAACCAAAGATAAAACAGCATGCCAGTTATGACAATTCAATATCCTCTAAACTTGTTTCAATGTTTAAAATTAAGTAAAAACTTAAAAATACCATCCAACTGTCCCAAGAACCATCCACAAGTTCTGAGTTAATTTCAGATAATGCAGAAAAATTCACAGCTCTACAGGTAAGTTGGTGACTTGGGCAGCCTCCGAATGCTAATCTTGATGTGCCAGATCGGACTTCACATTCCCACCACTTGACTAGGATGGCTGTAAGGACAAAAGTCGAGCCAGGACCAAAAGGAAAAACGGTGCGAATACTAATTTTTTGATTCTCCACAAGGGGACGGGAAACGCCTGAGCTCTGCGAGGAGCTACGGCCGGGTTCGGGCAGACTCGGTTCGGGAGGCGAAGCAGGTGAGAGGCACTGACAGTCTCTGCGCGTGACCTTTAGCCTAGATACTAACTCTTCCAACTGGGGCAGCTTCCAGGCGAGGGAGCCGGCCCACCAGCGGGCGGACAGCGCTGACCTTGCGCGAGACTCCGGGCAGAGAAGGGGCGGCGGGAGGGGCTCGCAGCCCGCAGCACCCGGCGTGGCCCGGCCCGTCTCCCCCGCCGCCTGACCTGTCTGCGCTCGTCCCCGACCGGCGTCCCCTCTCACCCGGGCAGCACAGCTTGGGTAGCGGTACCATCGTGGTCCAGGCGCCCGGCGCGCTCTCGGCCGCGGAAGGACGACGGTCTGCGGCTCTGCGCGCGCGCGGGCTCCTAGGTTGCGGGGGGCGCCATTGCGAGTGGGTCTCTCCGACAGCCCCGCCGAGGTTCGCCGCGGCTCAGCTGGCCGCCCTTGCCTCACAGCGTTCCCGCCTCCCTCCGGCTCTGCGCCGGCGCCACACATGACGCGACAGACAGGGAAGCTTCCGGGTCGCTAGCCGACAGAAAGGGAAAGGGACTCCAACTCCCAGCGCGACCCGCGGCTTCTCGTACCGCCTCCACTTCCGCCTCTCCCACAAGTCTCCGCGTGCACGCATGCGTGTTAACAAATGGGGGGGGGTGACGAGCACAGCAAGCTGGGAGTTGTAGTCTTCTGCTCCCGCACCCTCTTGCTCCGGGGGAGGTTTGCGCTGCCGCAGTGAGCCACAGAAGCGACCACTGACTTCTGATTGGCAGTCGGGAAATTGAAGTCTGGGGTGTGGGGTTGAGACCCATAAGGAGATGAGCGGGACTTCCCGTGTCCGCAAGAAACTGAGGGAAGGCTGTTGTGGTCTTGGCTGGCTCTGAATGCCTTGGAAGTGGGGCAGACCCTGGGAACCTGCATGCTTCCCCACTGCTCCTGCCTGTGGCTTTTTTAGTGCCTTTCCCAGGGGGAAGAGATCTGTCCATGCACTAGAGACCCAAAGAATATAGCTGAGAGTCTGGATCCCACAGCAATGTCCTTGACGAGTGCAGCTGGAGGTCTAAAGCCTATGGCAATGTCTCATGCTAGTGTGTATCAAGGATCTGCACTGGGAAGGCCCTAGGGTCTGTGATGGAAACTAGAAAGTCTGTGACAGCAGGATGAAGGATCTGTGCCAGCAGGCTGAGGTTCTGTACTGGAGCCAGGAAGCCACACTCAAGGTAAAGACAAGAGCTCCCCAGAAGAGAACTTCAACCTCCTTAGCGACAGCAAGGACCTGAGCTCCTCCAACAGTGAGAACAGCCAAGTTCATGTCAGGAAAGCCAGCGTGACAAGCTTCTCCAGGAGAATCAACAGCACACCAACTTCCCCTCCAGTTCTCTTATTATGCTGTTGGAAGCAGTCCTTAGGTAGGCTGTCCACACCCAGCACCACACTGATTCAGTTCAGTTGGGTGTTACAAGTTGACCATTAGTTAATACACCACTATAAAAAATGTATATGTTGGAAACTACAAAATATTGCTGAAAGAAATCAAAGAAACCATCTGCTGAGGTTTAAATGTCCACTCCAAACATCAGACCAAGAGCTACCATTGTGATGGTGTTCAGAGGTGGGACCTTTAGGAACAGCTGGGTTGTGAGGGCTTGGGTTATCACCACTACCAGCAGAGCCCCACCTCCCCGCCGCTGTCCTGCGCATCTTGCCATGTGATGTCTTCCACCATGTTATGAGGCAGCACAAAGTTCCTTGCTGGATGTGGCTGTTTGATCTTGGACTTCCCAGCCTCCAGAACTATGAGACAGACTTCTGTTGTTTATAAGTGGACCAGTCTGTGGTATTCTGTGATAGAACGTGAAGGAGACTGATACAACACCAAAAGTGGGAAGAGATCTGTGTTCACAGATTGGAAGATTCAGTCCACACTAAAATTCACACAGAAGGTGTGGTGGCATATGCCTATAATCCCAGCACTTGGGAAGCTGAGGCAGGAGGATCATTGTGAGTTTGAGACCAGCCTGGGTTACAAAGTGAACTCAAGGTCAGCTGGAACTGCATAGCAAGACCCTGTCTCAAAAAGCCAAAATAAGTAAGTAAATAAATAAATAAAAATAAAATAAAATTTGTACAGAGAACCAGGGGAACCCAAATAACCATAGCAATCTTGGAAAAAGAGTAATAAAGGTACTTACATTTAATCAGAAAGCAACCTCTCTTAGAGTCATTGTCCAGACACTGGAATATAGCATCGTAAGGAAGATAAGAAGGACTCAAGTGGGTGCCCTGGACCCAGGAAGAATCTGAAGTGTGAATTGAAACCCATAGAGAGAGTGAAAAGAAAAACTTAAGAAGAAGGTGGTAGTTGGTGGTGCCTTTGCCCTGAGATTGGACTCACTGTGTGAGAGGAGCTGTTCGAATCTGGGGACCCTGGAGGCCTCTGCAGAGAGATGCAGCATTGGAGGAGAGCAGTGAACATGGAGGACTGCTCTGACTGGCAGTTTAGTGCAGAGGACTTAGTCCTCCTGCAGGGAGGAAGCAATTAGCTGGGAGCCATTTTGGAAATGGGCTGGCTTAGCTCAGAACCCAGAACTGCTGCTGGCTTCCTCTAGCAGCTCTCAGCTGGGCACAGACCCATGGAAATTTCTTGGACTATGGTAACCCCTGAGTCTGGGCTCAGGGCAGTCCTGCTGAGATTATCCACTACACCATGAAAAAGCAACTGTTGGCTTGCTGGAACAGATCGGCACAATTCAGGACTCTGTCTCCACAGGTTGTCTACTAGTGAAACCAGAGAGAATCCTGGAAATGGACTGTTTCTTTTTCATTTTCATTTTTTTCTCTCTTTCTC
>RJWT010031643.1:0-14298 GCA_004365215.1 Cuniculus paca | reverse complement strand
TATTAGCCTTAAATTTAACAATGATAAATTTCATGTGTGTTGTGAACTCTTTAGGTTCAATAATCAATATACTGAAAATATGAGTTTGTATCTATAGAATAAAATATAATATTTAGCTTTCCATGCCCCTCAAAACTTAAGGCACTGAAGAGTTGTGAGGGTCTTATCCTTTCATATGACCACAAGTTAAAGAGTTTGAATCTTTAGGTGCATCCAACTAACAACATCTATTGAAGATGTCAACAAAGACTTTATTCTCAAAAAAAAGGTTTTGGGTTTCTGTGCTAGGTATTCTTGATAAATGGAGTATTTATGTTCAATTAACAGTAATTTCCAGAATATCTGCTAATGTTATCCCATCAAAAAAAGAACCATTATGAAAACAATGTGTTTTCATGTGAGCATAGGTACAGCGCTGATCTTGTTCTTTCAACCAAAATGAAGTAAGTTTCACTTTGCATTCCTCAGAGTTGCTTATGCCTGTCTGCAAGGCCACCACCTTCCCTTCCAATTAAACGAATTAGCTTCCTAAAGTATAGACAGAAAGGAGACACCATATGTATGTTGTCATAGTCTTGTTGTATCTATCCTCTATTCCACTCTACTTCACTTCAGAAAAAAAAAAAGGATGATACATTTCTTTCCTTATTCAAACTAATTCAATTAGTTTGTTGGATTCCCTCTCCTGTAGGTCTCATATCAGCTTTATTTTTACTGCTACCTTTTTCTTTAGTATTTTCTTTCTACATCTCTGCTGTCTGATATTCTTAAGTTTACATTATGCTCTAGTTTTCCCTAATAAATATGTTAAATACTCAATAGAATCCCATGGCTTCATCATTTTCGTACATAGTTACCATAGCATCTTCCTTTTCCTTTGTCACTTTAAAATTATCTAAAAGAAACTTTATTATTTTTTTTTTTTTTTTGCAAGAAACCTTATTCTTGCTGGGGATCTAGCTCAGCGGCCTAAGCGCCTGCCTGGCAAGCACAAGGTTGTGAGTTCAATCTCCGGTACCACAAAAAAAAAAAAAAAAAAAAAAAAAAAAAAAAAAAAGAAACCTTATTCTTGAAAACTTATTCATTATTCACTGAGATTCAATCTTATCTCTGGCTATTAATTTGGTTGACTTTCAAACCAGATTCACTAAACAAAGTTATGCCACTATTCTCTACTCTAATAATAAAAAAGACTATTTTATACTGTTATTTTTTGGCTAACTTCTCAGACTCTTATTATTTTTTTACTACATGTCTATGAGGGTTCCATGTCTTCCTTTACTGGACTTCCATATTGATGACCTATTTTAATATAAGACCCACTTTTAGTAAACCATCTACAGTTGTGACTGAAAACAAATCTGAATATGTCTACATAAAAAACATTTTTAGCTTTTACTATTTGTAAATCGATGAACATAACTGTTGCAATAAAACTTTATTTACAATCTGGTGGTAAGTCAAATTCCTCCAATCACAATTTGCTGACATCTGTAGCACTGCACCACCCAATGGCTTTTTATCCATTACTACCATAGTTACTACATATTACAGAATAATAATATCTGTGGGTTTTCCTATTTAACACTTTCCCTCAGATACACACTATTCTCAGCATTTGACTCAACATTTGTAGATGTCATGTTCCTGAATAGGCAAACAGTATTTTAACATGTTATAGAATTAAAGATTATATATATATGCATTTCATGTTACATTTGTTGTCCAGGAAACTGATAATAATGATGTAAAACCCAGCTCATGCTGTATTTCCTGTGTAAATTTATTCTTACCCTCCAGTGTTAAAGATAAATATTTCTACTTGTGTTTTCCTATTATGTTAATAGTATTTTAGTACAGGATAACACAGATAAAGAGAAAAATTAATTTCAGTCCATCCTATATATTTTTTAAATTTCTTCTTGCTTTCTTGATTAATTTTTCTTCAATTAGTGATTTCTTAGTGTTAGTTCAAAGCTTTCTTATATGAAAGAAATAATTTTAAGTGATTCTAAATCCAGGTACTTTTGATATTACTTTCCATCATTCTTACATTATTGGAACAACTTGCTGCCTCCAAAAATATAAAAATTTCCAAAATGTTGACAGATTGGTAAACATCAAATCATGTTTAAATAAATTTCCAGAAATGTTTCTTTGATGTTTATTTTTTATTTGTTTATTCGACTATTGTGTATGTTCTGCTTTTTGTAATAAGCAAGAGCCTCAACAATCTCTCCATTGAACAATTCAGTGGAGTTTTACAGTAATGTTTCAAATTAGTGTTTAGAGTCTTCAAAGATTACAAAGAATGCAATATTTTTACTATATATTTTCTGCCCTATTCCATTTTTTGTTGTTATAAAAACATACCTTAGATTGGATAATTTATAATAACAGAAATTTATGTATCAGAGCTCTGGATGTTGGAACCCCAAGAACCCTCTCCTTTTTGTGTCCTGTAAGGACCTGGTCTTCATTTATGAGTAGGCTTCTGGTTTCTTGTTTCTGGATCCTATGGGAGGGATAAACTTCACATTCAAATAGGGTAAAGGTCAGAGTGCAGTCTATCGAGCCTGAACCTCTATTCTAGGGATGCTACAACCTTAAAGACAGTTCAATTCTTTTGAATTTAATCATTAATACTATTACATTGAGAAGTAAGTTTCTACATGAATTTGGAAGGGAAATAATCATTAAAAACTCTGGCTATTATCTGACTGTGTACTTAAAAATACTTGATTACCTTAATGTTAATGCATATGTTACTGAAGAGAAATATGCTGTAATAAAACATTTATAACACACATTCTGATTTAGATCTAATTCATATTGTTTCATATTTCCCTTTTCAATAGTTGGTTGTGAACTGGCAATAGCAAATTTTAAAATTTGTTAATCCACAATCTTTGTTCATTTTACCACTCACTTTATACCCAGGATCCAACTTAGTTCATGTCATTGGGGGAAAAAAAAATGACTTAGTGTGAGAGCGAACAAAGATATATCCTTCAATCAGGTGGATTCAATAAAAATGAAATCTTTTCAAAATATTCAGATACAAAGATAGCTTGGAAATATCCTTTTAGTTTTTGGATGATTAAAAGCTTACATTAGCTGATTGGGCAATAAAATATACATACATTCAAATACACACTTACGACTCATATATGCATGTAAAATTAATGTAAATGTAGCATAGAACAGGCTATGGAAACACAGATAAACTAGTTGGTTATATAATTTTGATTTGTATGATTTACAAAAATGATCAAAATATTTGATAATAGTTAAATTTGCATAAAATTAATTTAACATCACATATAGGAAAAAAATAATTTCTTTTTGGAATCTATGCAAAATTTTACTTGTGCTTATAATGATAATAGTCATTAAATTCTCACTAGATTTACTTAATATTGATATCTAAGTCATTTTAAATGATATGAAATGTACTTAGTAAATTCAAGAAATGATTATACCACACTTACTGTGTAATTTGCATCTCACACTAAATACCTGTTAGTCTATGTGTTTTTGAGAAAATAAAGCATTAGGACATATCACTTTGAAACTGCATGCCATATTAAAACATAGAAATTCACTTTGCCTGCTATATGAAGAGAATAAGAACACAAAAATTATAATAGATTCAGTAAAACACTGAAATACAATGACCTCAATCAATAAGGTAGTGGGTTACTGACTAGGTATGACATTAAATACATTAACATTGTCTTTTGCACTTAAAAAAAAAACTGCCTATCACTGCTAGTAAAACATGCTGGTTGTTGAAAATTTCATTTGTTAGCTTAGTCCATAAGTTAGTAGTTTTAAACATTTGCTTCTTTTCTCAGAATTTTGATATAACTGTTCTGGGGTGAAGTGTGGTAATTAGACAATTTTCATGTAGGCTTGAGAACTATTAGTATAAACAAACTCACCAAATTTGCTAATCAACCACTCTTTATAATCAATGGAGTTCACTTACTTGGACCAAAAATTATATTACCTAGTACTTTTCCCTATAACTTAGAATTCTTATGAAAGTCTTCTAATTAAACATTTTTTATGTCATGTTAACTTTTACAGAATTAAAAATAATGTGAGAAAGTATATTATGATAATGTCTTGAAGTGTTTTTCAGCATTTAATTCCTACTTATATTTTCAGCCCATTGCATAGATTTTCAAATAGTTTTTTGATACCACAGGATGAAAAACCAGCTTATTCAGGTAGGAAAAAGTGTTAAGTGTAATTTGGAAAATAAATCTGAACACTTACTATATGTTACATGTATGCATTAGTACAGTGTGTATGATGTAATATATATTCTAAATAACAAACCAAAATTTTGTATTTGCCTCCTGAAAGGTAAATAAACCCTGTAAACCAATACTTAAAGGGAATTAAAATCTTAATGCCTTTCTGCTGTTTATCTGATTACTGAACTTCACGAACTATATTCTCATTTCTAATAGAAATCACCATCTTATTCTGAAATGCCTCACACTTTCAATGTTTGTATTCCTCTGTCTGAGTGTATTGTCTCATCTTTTGTTAACACATGAATGTTGTAAAGGCAAGCTCAAAGAATATTCACTGAATCTCTCATAAAAAGTTTTATTTTACTTTGGAAATAAAACATTTGACAATTTTGTTAATAGACAGTTATCATTTTCTATCTAGTATTATAATTCCCATGGGCAAACATCATAAGTATTTTTTCATAGGGTTTTTGAATCAATTATAGCTAGTTTAACTTGTTTTCTAAGTTTTAAAATCACTTTCCTACTTAGCAGATATTTAGGTAATGGTTTTAAGTTTATTAAATGTATTAATTTATGTCATGTTGAGTAATGACTTCCCATGTCTTTCACCAAAAAAATAAAAAAAATTCAAAATATATTAAAATTTTAGGTGCCACACAAAATTTTAGGCCCCACACATAATTATATTCATTTACCTTAAACATGTATGAAATAATAACACATTCTATTTCCACTCAGTAGTCCTTAGGTCATTAATTCTCTTATGAAACTACATTTTACAAATACAGTAACAAGGGTAGTGCATGAAGTTCCTTCTATAAACATATTAATTCTCAAAAGGTAAAAACAGGTGGAATTATATCATATCACAGAATGGAAGTAAAATGATAGAAATATTTGATTAATGTATTTAAAAGTCTGTACACCCTCATATTTGTTTCAGTTATTCAGGCCCTTTAAATGGAAGTACAATGATAGAAATATTTAATTAACTTATTTAGAAGTTTCTACACCTTTATATATGCTTCAGTTATTCAGCCTTTCTAAATAGTTTTCAGGGACTACTATGGATATTTTTCATGATTCTCAAATGCTTTCATTAACTAGGACCATTTTCATTTCTCATTTCTAGAACATTAAAATACAATTGTGATTTTTATTAATCCAAGTAAATTTTCTTAAATGATTACTTCTGAGTGTTGTTCTATTTTTTAATTATTATTTTACTTTTAGCTTGTTTAGAATCATTTTTAGTAGGGTAGCTCCCCTTATACTCCAGTCTCCATAATAACCATAGTAGTTTCAGTTCTGTCTTATTTTTGTTGTAACCTTTTTTCTCTGCCTTTCATTATATTTATCCTATCTGCTTCTTTTAGAAAATACCTTCAAGTGATTTTATAATCTATACTTTTATATTTATCTGCTTCTTAGAATTTTTTAAACATGACCAACTTATAAGAAAGTTGAATTTCTTAATAAAAACTAAGAAAATTATTAACAAAGTTAAAAAAATTTAAAAATTATAAATAAAAAAAGTTGTTCTTTGACATAGTATGTAAGAATGTCTTTTGTCCTGGTAATATTGTCATATATGTTGAGTATTTCTAACTTCATGTTATTTTACACATAATAATTTCTTAATGAAGTCAAATTCTTACAAAGCCATAGAAAAATGTGTTGTCTTCTATAAATAGTACATACAGTCCACATTTCTCTGTAATGGGGAACATTTCTGTTGGTCTTAATCTTGAAGTTTGATTATTATTAAAACTATAGTGTAACAGAAGACAGAAATAGAAAGATAAAAAGGCCATGGCGATTGAAAAAGGAACAATTCTAAGTATGTTAAAAATGCTATTATAATAAATGTAGAAGTGGGAATCAGGATGTATCTTAGTTACTTTTTAGTTGCTGATACAAAATATTTCATACTTACAAGTTAAAGGAGGAAAGATTTATTTGAGCTCATAGTGTGTAGAGGTTTCAGTACATACTCAGCTGACTCCCATGCAGTACGGTGTGGCAGAGCGCCATCACAAAGGAGAAACAGTTCATGGCAGAGTAGGCAGGAAGTGGCAAGACCTCCTTCTTCTTTCCCTTTGTAGTTCATTCAGGCTGCGAGCCTGTGGGTTGGTGCCACCCACACCCAGGCTAGGTCTTTCCTTTTTAGTAAGTCTATCATTCATACCCATAACTTTGTTAAACCTCTCAGTAGCATCACACCCCTATGATTCAGTGTCATATGTCTGTGATCTCATGACTCCAAAAAGCCCCACTTACAGGCACCTGAGGTTTGAGAAAGACATTTAAATGTAATCCATAACAGGAAGCATATATGAAAATGACACAAAATATAAGGTCGAGATATTAAAATATACGAGAAATTTTGGTCAAAAAATTGAAGATGTAATTGAAATAATGCTGATTCTGTTATATAGAAACATGCATATTAGCACAAAATAATATGATGGAATTAGACACAACTGTCTTTGAACAAGAACAATTAATAAAATAAAAGGAACCCTCAAATCATTAACTTTATTTATTTCTGAAAATATGGAGCCTTCAAGTTTCCTCCAATATCTTGTGAGTGATCAAAGTGTTGTTTTCTTACACAATCTCTATATTCGTTTATTCTGCCTGTGTAAATTATGAACCGCTGTTACTTTCCATTCTGATGAAATAACTTCAACTTTATTAAGGCAAAACTTGAAATTTACCCTCTCACATAACTAAAATACTAAAAGAAAAAAGTAATTTCAGAAATTAATGGATGTAGTGATTCAAAAAATATTATCTGGACTCCCTCTCTGAATCTCTCAGATAAATTCATTTTATGCATCATGTATCATAGTCATTGGCAACCTAATCTCAACTATTTTTTTAAATAGTGTCAGAATTGAGACTTTTGGAAGGTGTTGGATCGTGGAGGTGCTATATTCAGCAGATTCAGTCACTAATGAGTTCAGCAGATCTGTGATCTGTTAGAAGATGGGTGTTGATTAGAGGTGAGTCATTTAGGGCATGACCTGGAAGGATACAGTTTCCTGGCAGCTTTCCTCTACCATACTTTTGTTGTGGAATCATGCAAATATGTACTGAAGCCTGTAAAAACTAAGCCAAAATAACCTCTCTTTATTTAGGTGGCTGGTGCTGGATATTTTGTTCCAGAGAGAAGAAAGTGACCAAGAGAGCTCTTTTCCTGATATCTGTCAATTTTTCAGATTCAACATTACTTTGATTACCACTAAATCATTAAAGGCACTAATTTCTAATTCAAATACTACAAAAAAGTTCGCCTTTCCATTTTCTTTGCCACAAGTTAAAGCACTCATGTCTCTAGTCAAATTTCTGGACAATGACAAATATATTATGTCTAGTAACAGTAATACGGGCGAATTTTTAAAAGTATGTTTTAACAGTTTTTGTCTTTAGTTGACTATATTCTTGTTTCTAAAGAGAAATTTGTTTCACTTAAAGCTAGTTGTCATATATGTTGGCATTATTTTCTCATTCTTTCACCTAAAAATCAAAACATCTCATTTACTAGATAATAGTAAAATCTCTCATATCAAGGGTATTAATCATTGTAAACATCTTTGGACTTGTGCTCAGTGTACTACTAATTAACTGTGTAATATTTAGTCAGACATTTGCTAATATCTCTTGTTAATATTTTTTCTGTAGTGTATCCTACTTTAACCATATTTTTCCTGATTTATAGTTCTCCAGATACATTTAGAAACTGAAATAAAAGTTAACATATGAGAATATAGAACTGATCTGTTGATCTGTTTGACCCATCATGCCAACTTCTATAGTTGGTTTGTCCATTTGCCAAAGGAATGATATATTAGTGAATATTCAAGTTGCTGGAAACAATACTGGGCACCCACAAATTAAAGGAAGAGAGGTTTAATTCAGCTCATATTTTAAGGGGATTCAGTCCATGGTTAGCCACTCCAAAGCAGTGTTTCTGTATTTTAGTCATGGGAGAAGGGCACGATACAGCAAAGATAGTCAGATAATCTCAGTAGCCAGGAAGCAGGGCAGGGGAACAGTGACAGAGGAACAATGAGGGATTGGACCTAGATGCAAGGTAATGTCGCCATGACTCATCCAGACATACCAAGAAGTATACTTCACTAAAACTTACATATCCCAAAGTTAATGAGGTTGACACTACCATAACTATCACATCCTACTCCTTGTCAAGATCATATCGAAACACAGCTCCTTAAATCATTTATTTTCCAAATGAAAACCTTAGAAAGTTCATAACTTTGTCTAACATAATAACAACTAACATAATAACAACTGGAAATACAACAATTCTTCCCCAAAATCTCAACAGTTCCAGAATTTTTCAAAAGTCCAAGTCCAAGTCTAGTCAATGCTTAGCTTTGAACTGTGAAAATCAAAAAGAAGTAATGCAATCCCAAAGGAGACTGGTGCAGGATTAACATTCCTCTTCCATAAGTAATGAAAAGGAGAATAGAAACAAATCAAGCCAAAGCATAATTGTAATGGTAAATACACCGTGTTAACTTGAGAAGTCTAGAAGCTTAACTAACTCAGCAGTTCTACATCCTAGTGTGTAGAGGGCATGTTCTCAGGGCTCTAGAGTGTTGCTCATTGTGTCAGCTTGAGAACTGTAGAAGTTTAACTAAGTAACTCAGCAGGGGACCAGGGTCCTTATCTGAGCCTGTGCATAAGGAGGACACAGACATGCTGTGAGTGCTACAGCCACCTGAGGGCATACCCTGCATACAACACAAAGGAAGAAAAGAGGCTTGTTTCCCCCTTTTGCTACTGTTGCTTTTGCTGTCTTCTGCTGCCTTGAAGGGTTACCTCTGTGCCATACCACCCTGCCTTAGAACCAGCTGATTACCTAGTGAAACTTCCACAAACTGTGAGCTAAATACCTCTCCTTCCTTAGATTTTGGGTATTAGATATTTTGTCTCAGCAACAAGAGAAAAGTAACCAAGACAATAAGCAATATCTAACAGGGGACTATTAAGTCCTATAGCTCCTTTTCTGGCATTCTGGGCAAATGGTGAAATTTGAGTTCCAGAATGTCTAAGTGGCCCCACTACTATGGTCTTGCTAGTTGCAGTTCACCTGGTCTCTTTCTTGGGCAGTGTCCACGCTAAACCTCTAGTTTTCTTCACCAGACAGTCCATATTCCTGGCATCTCTAACTTTTTGGCTTATTCACTGCTTTACTCCCACAACTTTACAGATTTCTCTCCCAGAAGATCCTTACTTGGCCTCCTCAGCCTTCTTTTGAAATCTAGGTAGACATATTCCTAATCCCATAACTCTTCATTTCTGCATGTTGGTAAAAACAGCATCATGCAGATGATGCCAAGATCTGCTCAGCTTGAGCAGTAGCTGGCCACCCTTAAATCTTGACTGCAATGGACTCTCAGTGTATGGATAACTGACAGCACCAAAATAAATCCTGGGAAACTAATTACCTGTACCGTGCTTTTCCCAGTAATTACCATAGACTATCTTCTCAAATAAATGTATTATACTTGTTCACCCTTTCAACGTTGATGGTTAGGTTCTTAATGATTTTTGAGATGTTCTCAAATCATCTTTCTTCTTATTCCTTTAAAAAGTATTTGCTTTCTTTTTAAAGGTAATAATCTCTTGTGCAAGAGTTAATTATTTTTCTTTGTTTTGTTTGCCCCCGATTCTCACAATAAATCTGTTGAAAGTCAACCAGCAAGGACTAAATGACAGCCTGAATGCTAGACTGTTTTGCAATTTCCTTTCTAGAATAATTAAGCCTATTGTCCTTAATCTCAGTTTTCAAAAAAACTCTCCGTGCTTGGACAAAAGGAAAACTATCTTTTCCAGATCATCAGCTCATGGTGTCTAGTCCATTTTCCAGTACAGTTCATTCCCACATGAAACTTAATAAACCTGGCTTTTCATCTCGGCATTCCTATCATCATCATAGTCTTCTAAGCTCCCACTAGACTCACCCCTCAAGTTATGCTTACAGCATTGTAGTACTTACACAGTCTGTGTCTCCAATGCTTCCCAATTTCCTCCCATAAGCCATTTCCAAAGGCTTCCAAACAACATCGCCAAGTATGATCACAAAAATGGTCCCCTTTTTCCTTCAAGTTTTCTATATTTATCAGCTTTCTCCTTGCTGGACACAATACTATACACCCAGGGCTTAAAGACGAGGTTTGATTTAATTTATGTTTTAATCTATGGCCAATTTACTCCAAGTCAGAAACATAATGGCAGAGGGATGTTGTAGACCGAAGTCACGGAGTCCATGGTGACCAGAAATCAGAGTAGCAGAAAAGACCCAGGGAGGAAGGGACCAGAGACCTAACATAAGACCCCATAGCCATACTTCCTCTCCACTACCCACTCAAACACCCCAAAAAGTGTGATTAACCAGTCTTTCAAATGGTCCCAGGCCAATCCAGTGAACACTAGCTGCTACAAACGTAGATCATTGATTAGAATTGTTTAAATGGACAATTTTCATGCAATTATCAAATCAATTTACAAACATGCACCAAAATATGCATTGCCTCATTTATAGTTCCTTGAAATGGAGATCATGATTCCATATGCCTTAAAACAAACTGTACACCAAAATGTTTAAAAGGTAGTCATTAAAGCCAATTGCTGTAAAAAACAAATCTATGGGTTCGCTGTAATTTGGCACTGATATTATGTTAGCATTAAAATTAGTGTTTTAATCTGTTAGAAGAACTTTATTAATATCGAACTACAAAATTAATAATTGCAATGTATTTCAAGTAAAAATGAAAGGACAATTTTCAATAATCGTTTCAATAAGTAATGAAAATTTTTAGGAAAATATATGTATCTTTGTTTTCAGTATTTCTAACAATAAATGTTTAGGGTATATTTTGAAAATTAAGAAAGATATGACATAATGTCAACAGATGTTAATCATACTTTTCAAGATATATTGCACAACTGTTCTTATAGTGTCATTTTCTTGACAAGACATTTGAGTTACTTGGTTCTGGAAAATGAAATGCATATGCCTTTTGTTGCCTAGAGTTTTATTTCGTTTTCGGTGCATCCTAATATAGCTCATAACTTCCAGCATAAATTAAGTTAAATTGTCTGTCTTAATGATTTATACAGGTCCTTTAACCATAGACTTTATTGTTAAACAAATAAAAATAGTTTGTCATTGTTTATAATGTCATTTAGATGGTTTTAATATGGCAAAATTACAACATATTAAATGATTAATTTGTTCCCAGCAAAATTATGGCCTAAATATTTTATTTCATATTAAAATCAATCAAAACGTTTAATGTACACATTAACACACAGCACTCTTATGTTCAATGCTACAAAAAACCCAGTTTCCAAAGAATGTGAGCAAAGATAGGTAGATAGATAGATGTATATTCTCGTGTATATATATGTATGTGTATATATAAAAACATTACTGGTTCTTTAAAAAGTTTTATACAGTCTATGTTATAATAAAATCTTCGAACAGAGTAATTGAGATTATTAGACATTTTTTTCCAAACTGGTTAATACAGAAAATATGAGCAACTTTTGAAACTCTTCCTAATAATCTAAGAAAAAAAGTACGTTTTAAAAACAATTATTTCTTTTAGAAACTCTTGTTTCTGAATATCAGTGAATATGCTATTTCACTCAGTTTTTTAAAAAAGTAACTACATTTCACAGTTTTATCAAGAAGTTTCTTCAGTCAGTGAGAGAAATAGTTACCCAGTTATAAAACTGACATTTAAAAAATTATGATTGTCTTCCTTTTTCATAGTGCAGTCTTTCTCTTCAAGGAGCAGTCATTATTGAAAACATAAGTTTTAAAGCAGAAAGTCAGAGTAACATTTCACTTGGCAAATTTAATTTTTATTTGTACATTATGCTCTGGATTTACTCTTGTGTTGAGAGAAATTTTTTCTATGTAGGATAAATTATTACTGGTGCATGCTCATTTCTTTCTTATTCAGAAATTCCAAAAATGATTCTAACAGAACCAAAGATGATATAGGTAACAATAAAAGATGGCTTCTGATTTTGCCTTTATTTTTCCGCTAGGAATAGTAAATTACTAAACTCGATTAAGCAAAATGTCTTTATTAAATACATGATTTCTTATGCAAAAGAGCATCCCACAGTGGCCAGTATATTGTGAATATTTTAGGAAACAAGTTAACCATAATATAAAATTACATAATATTTAGCTTAAGGTAATTGGTATCAATGTTTACTACTGCCACAAAAAAAAAAAGAAAATTAAAAACTACCAAATACTGTAATATAACAAGTTGCTGGTGTGCATAAAATGAGAGATTAAATTTCTAATCCATTTGAAGCAAATATTGACTCTTCGTCCTTTTTTTTTTTTTTTTTTTTTTTTTACAGAAACACCAAGTGAAGTCTTTAACAGGGCCTGCTTTGTGCTGGGCTGGGTCAGTAGACAGGAGGGCACCCTCCTAAGATAAAAGCGAGTACCAGCTGGGAATTGCTGCTTATGTCACAGCTGCAGGCCTGTGTCAGTGGGGAGCAGGACTGAAAGCTTGCTATGAAAATGAATATTCTGTCCTACAGCTTCCTGATGCACTCTCATTTCATGTTGATGACACAACACATAAATAAGGAAAAGGAAGAGCAATCCATATAAAGGAGATTAGGGCTGGAAAACAAATCATGACAAAAGTCAGAAGTCATTGAAAATGTTAAAGGCAAGCATAAACTTCCCAGAAATTGAACTTTAAACATTGGGTGCTAAAAGATTATGAAACAGGATGAGCAAAGTCTAAAAGTTTTTGAACACAGGTGAAACCACAAGCTAGGATAACAACTTGTTCAGCACAATAGTATTCACATAGGTCAGGAAAACTTCCCAGTGTTATGAAGATTTATTACTATTTCTTTAGTTAAAAAAAATAGAAATTATCAAAACATACTAATACAGATTTTTATTTATTTACAAAATTATTTTAAAATGTATAGTGCTTTCATTATAAAGCATGAACTTACTAATTCATTCTACTGCTGTTACTTCATTAGAGTCTATTTTGATTGATGGGGATCTCAATGGTTACAGGATGGAGAAAAGAGGACAAAAGTCAGCATACAGAAAACTGAGGCCGCCTGGTGCCCTCTTCTGATCAGAAGGAAGGAAGGAAGAAGGGCGGAGGGAGCCAGAGCGCCAACGGCTGCAGCGTGTTTATTTATACACGTGGGAAGCTGAGTATCACGTGAAACCTCTCTAATAGTTTATCCACGTGGGTTGTCTCGGCGCCCAGTGTGCCTGAGGTGAGAGCTGCTTGTTTGTGTCACCTGCCTCAGGCGCTCTGCGTTCTTGAGGCGGTCTTGCTGGGGCGCAGGTGACTGATCTCTAGCTTTAGTCACTCCTCACATCATAATATGAATTTGACGGAGGATGTTTGGATTTTAATGTTTGATTGTGATAGAATTCTGTCCTACTCATGAACCTTATTTGCATTTGCAGAATAGAGGTGCCCTGTATGTTTTAAAATATTTTCATTAGAATATGTTTGCAGTGCATAACGGATACATTCATCTTGGGGTATTAGTCCGTGTATGTATATCCTGACTAGATCTTTTTTACTTCATCTTCCTCTTTCTCCCTTCCTGTCTCTCCCAATTCTCAGGTCCCCTCCTTTCTCCAGTCTATTTCTTATCATCTTTGTTTTCTTTTGCTATTTACTTATACTTTGAATTTCTCATGTAAGAGAAATCATATGACATTTAACTGTTCCCTATATCGAACTATTGAGATTTGATATTGTTCTAAGACAGAGTATAAAAGGTTTAGTCACATGCAATATATACTTACGTATTACAAAGTGATAGGCAACATGATTTGTAGAGAAAAATTGTTGTATTCAATGTGTTCAAGACGTTCATTTTTCTCATATTTACAAAAAGTTCACATAATTATTTTTGAAAAAGAAAAAGTGTGTCCCTATGATAAGATGTTATAGCAGGATGTGAGATTATT